>JAVSCE010006216.1:0-34692 GCA_032199065.1 Smutsia gigantea
TCATCCAGTCTGCTGTTAAGCCCATCGATTGCTTGTTCTATTTCTGCATTGTCTTTCCTCACTTCCCTCACTTCCTCCCTCAGCTCTTGCACATTTCTCTGTAGATCCATCAGCATGGTTATGACTTTTATTCTGAATTCTTTTTCAGCAAGACTGTGCATTTCCATCCCTTCATGCTCCCTCCCTGGGGTTGTCTGGTTGACTTTAGTCTGGACCGTATTCCTCTGTCTTTTCATGGCTATAGAAGTTGCCACGTATGTCAGCTGGGCTCTTTAAGACTTTAAAGAGAAAAAAAAAGAAAGAAGAAAAGAAAAAAGAAAGAAAAGAAAAACAAAACAACAAAAAACACGCCCACCGGGAGTATATTCTGTGGGGATGCTGTAGGTAGCACTTTTGCCCCACTATTCCGCAGCCATGGCCGCGCCGCTCCGCAGGGCCCCTTATAGCTCTGGCCAGGGTGGGAACGAATGGGAGGCTGTTGTTCTCTTTGGGAAGTCGATGTGCAGCCACCCTTTCCCAGTCGCCACCTAAGGGGTCCGAAACTCCCCAGGACTCCCAGCCTGCTTGGCTGAGTGCCGGGGCGATCCGGGTCCTCCGCTGGGCTCCTGTCTCTTTAAGACCGCTGAAGAAAGCGTGCACTTCTCTTTCTTTTTTTTTTTTCTTTCCTTTCTGTGAGCCGGGTGCAAGCACCCTGGCGCATTCCCCGCCCAGATCCTGCACCCTCTTTCTCTCCAGTCTCCGCTACACCGCGCTGTGTGTTTCAGCGCTCCCTGTGCAGATCGCCGGGGCGGGTTATTTCACGGGACGTGCTTCCACTCCCTCCCGGCTCTGAATCCTCTCCTCCCGCCGGTGCGCTGGGGTGGGTGAGTGCTCGGGTGCCGCCGGGTCGCTGCTCCGTATCTTACCCGCCTCTTGGGGTGCTGAGTCCTCTCAGGTGTAGCTGCATGCTGTGCGCTTTCCTGTGTAATCTGGTCTCTCTTTTAGGAATAGTTGTATTTGCTGTATTTTTGTAGATAAATATAGTGTTGGGAGGAGATTTCTGCCGCCCTGCTCATGCCACCATCTTGCCCGAAACAGGGTTTTCTTAAGACTTACTTTCTCGACTATTATTTTCTCATAAATCTTAAATTCTTCGATTTGGGAGCCTTCCTGTTGCCTAACCCTGACAGTGGGTTTGGAGTACTGGCATGTAATAATTCTGCAGTTCCCACTTTTAGTGAATTAAACCACTGATGAATGTTCTTTAAGAGTTGTGGAGTTTTGTTAGTTTGGTGCCTTCACTCCAGATATTTTCAGATGTAACTCTAGGTTTTCATTCGTATAGTGCTACATGTAGTTAGCATGGAAACATTAGAATGATAATCTCCTGAAAAAGGTGGCTACCTATATTATTACACACATTTGTTTTAACCTTTACTTTTGATTTTGTGATTGAACTTGGTTTAATGTGGGGAAGTATTCCTGGAAAAGATTCTAAAATAGTTATGAATCAGTAGCAAAGCAGTATTTCATAGTATGAATACTATACTCAGAGTAAATTTGTAACGTTTTTTAGGTTTATTGTTTTTAATGCTTTCCTTGCTAGAATACCATTATTTTTCTGTTATTGTTCGTCTAATGAGAAATGTCTAGGTATTTGAAAATGAGGAACAAATATAATTTCAGTAAAACTTACAGTGTTTGGTGTATCGCACTTCTGAAATCAATAAAAAAACAAAACCTTTTGCTCCAGCAGATTTTACTACTCCTTGAGAAACAGTTGGAGACAGTGTTATTGTTACTAATTTTTGTTGTAAGGAAGCTAATTATTTTTAGAGACTTTTAAAACTTTGATTATAATTATTATAATCTCTTGCAAATCTTTAATAATCTACTTTTCTTACCCTCAAAAAGATAGGTATATAAAATTAACATACTATATTTGTAAATTTTTGACAAACAAGCCATTTTCATATTTCTTTATATTTTATCATGTTGCATTTTAAATTTATTTGTATTACCATTTTAATTTTTGTTCAGTTGACAAATACTTATTTGAATAGCTATTGCTTGGATTTTTTTAAACATTTATGTTAAGGATTTTTCTTTCTAAATGTGTGTTAATGCTTGCCTTCAAATAATAGAAACTTAGAGAACAATAGATATAATACTTCACACAAGTGAAATATTTTTCTTTCAAACACTGAAAGTACAGTTACTCTTAATAATCCTTTGAAGTAGTACACAGTTTAGTATAAAATGAAGTGTCAAAAATAGATAGCTTTTTGCTGTGCCTATAGTTCCAGGTATTTTCCTTCCTGACTTTTTTTTCTTTTTTAGGTACCTAGTCGATAGTCGCTGGTTCAAGCAGTGGAAAAAATATGTTGGCTTTGACAGTTGGGACAAATACCAGATGGGAGATCATAATGTATATCCTGGACCCATTGATAACTCTGGACTTCTCAAAGGTTATTTCCTTCCTTCAGTCAACTTATAAATGTGTTCATTTCAGTGTGTTATAGTCAATGTGTATAATAGGGAAATGTTAATGCAAATAAATTAAGAAAATAGAAATTTCTTTGTATTATAGATTTGACCTATGAACTCAATTATTCTGTCACAATCAGTTATCCCGTATCATGACCCATTTTAAGTTCAATCGGACAGGTTGCTTTTCCTTTTTTAACTGTTACTTTATTCAGTATCTCAACTTCATTCAGAATTCATTCTCTATACAGCAGGAAAACTACAGAACACAGATCAAATGGGAAGCCTGGAGTTTATCTTTAAACTTAGGTTGTAATAAATTGGAATATTTGAAGGATCATTCTCCTTTCTCATATTTATTGGTCAATTTCGCACATGGGCATCTTCAAATAATTTGCTCATAAATTCTGTATTCATACATTTTATAAATTAATTTGATATCATGTATGTCAGAAAAAAATCTGTCACTCTTGTCACACTTTTTGTCACAATTAAACAGTAGCTTAGGATATTGAGTAAAATAGATCTGGAGTCAAATATAACCCACCCCAGTCACTGAGTGACTAACTTCAGCACCATTTCTAAGAAGAGATACCTTGAGATTTAGTGTATGAAAAATTTTAGACAAATGAGGATAAGATGCAAATATTGCTTTAGAGGCAGAAAAGAGCCTGATTTAAAATTATATTTAAAGAGGACAGAGGGGGAGATTCAAGATGGCAGCATGAGAGGTGACACGGAGAACTCCTCCCCAAACCACAAACAGTATAAAAATATAGTTAATTAATACAACTAACACTAAAACAGAAAGAAGAAAGAAGGCTGAACCAGACTGTATATAGACCTCACGAACAGAGCAGACATCAAGAAACAGGGTAACATAGGAAAGCCTTAATCCAGCAGGACCCAGGCTCTTCCCCCACCCCAGCAAACCAGCATGAGGAAGAGAAACGGATGGGGGAGGGAGTGGAAGCTTGGGACTGATGAGTGCCTAGCCCTGGAGATATGCTTTGTGAGTGGAAGCCAAATTGTGTGGTGAGATGGACATTTGGGAGCTCAGATGGGTGGAGTGCTTGGGAGACCGATTTTCCAGCTGTTGTGGAGGGGGGATCCACATCCTGCTGCTCTGAGTCAGAGGAGGAGTGGTCTGAGAGGCTTCCCAGAAGCAAGAGGGCTGGTGAAGGGGCAGGGTTTGCACAGACTTTGCTGCAAGGTAGAAGGGAGAGCTGGACAAGGTTGTCAGGGCATGCTCTGCCCAGCTAGTTGGGAACTTTGAGGAGCTTCAGGTGCTCAATTCCCCTGGCTGCCTACTCAGCTCTGAGACCCCCACTGTGAAATACAGCCTGCTGCACCTTTCTCCTAGCCTGCCGAAACCGCAAACTAGCATTCACTGCGCTGGCGTCAGGCCAGCCAGAGGGAGGCCCCACCTACAACAGCTAGAGACGCAAACCACAGAGGATTACACGTGTATGCTTAGCCCACTGGCTCTGACATTGGAGACAGACACCACAACGGGAATCAGGAAACAGATCTTTCCTCCCCCAGGCACCAGCTCCACTACACTATGAACCACAACCACACTCTAGAGGCTGAGCAGCTCCAGAGACTGGAGTGTCTGCACACCAGTGGGCACCAAACAGAAATGCAAAACGTCAAAAGAACATGGTTCAGACCAAAATCTCCCAAACCCCAGAAAAAGGGCTAAATGAAACTGAACCCACCAGTCTTCCTGAAAGAGAGTTCAGAATAAAAATTTAAAACATGCTTATGGAGGTACAGAAAAATATTCGAGACATCAGGAATGAATTTAAGGTGGAGATTCAATCATTAAGAAATTCCATATCTGAAATGAAACATACAATGGAGGGATTTAAAAGCAGATTACATGTAGTAGAAGAGACAGTAAATGAAACAGAAATTAGAGAAGAGGAATACAAAGACGTTGAGGCACAGAGAGAAAAAAGAATCTCTAAGAATGAAAGAATATTGAGAGAACGGTGTGACCAATCCAAGCAGAACAATATTCGCATTGTTGGGGGACCACAAGAGGAAGATGGAGAAAAAGGGACAGAAAGTACCATTGAGGAAGTAATTGCTGAAAACTTCCCCAATCTGGGGAAGGAGATAGCCTCTCAAGCCATGGAGGTACACAGATCTCCCAACACAAGGGGCCCAGGAAAGACAACACCAAGACATAAAATAATTAAAATGGCAAAGATCAAGGATAAAGATAGACTTTTAAAAGCAGCTAGAGAGAGAGAAAAGATCACATACAAAGGAAAATCCATCAGGCTATCATCAGACATCTCAACAGAAACCTGACATGGCAGAAGAGAGTGGCATGATATATTTAAAGCAATGAAGCAGAAGGGCCTTGAACTAAGAATACTCTACCCGGGAAGGTTATCATTTAAATTTGAGGGAGGGATTAAACAATTTTCACATAAGCAAAAGCTGAGAGAATTCACCTGAAACAAACCTTGTCTACACTGCATTTTGGAGGGACTCCTACACATGGAAGTATTCCTAAGGCTAAACAGATGTAACCCAAGGGACAGACAATGGACAAAGAGTACAGAATATGATTCATAACATACAAAGAAAGGAGGAGGAAGAAAAAGGAGGAAAAAAAACAAGAACCTTTAGGTTGTGTTTGTAATAGCATACACAGTGAGTTAAATTAGACTGTTAGATAGTAAGGGAATTACCCATGAAACTTTGGTAACCACAAATCTAAAGCCTGCAATGGCAATAATACAGACCTATTGATAATCACCCTAAATGTAAATGGTCTGAATGCACCAATCAAAAGACATTGAGTTAATGAATGGATAAAAAAACAAGACCCATCTATATTCTGCCTACAAGAGACTCACTCCAACCCCTAAGACATACACAGATGGGAAGTAAAGGTATAGAAAATGATGTTTCATGCCACTAATAGTGAGAAAAAAGCAGGATATGCAGTACTTGTATCACACAAAATAGACTTCAAAACAAAGAAAGTCACAAGAGACAAAGGAGGACATTACATAATGATAAAAGGGTCAATCCAACAAGAGGATATACCTATTATAAATATCTATGCACCCAACACAGAATCACCTACATATGTGAAACAAATACTAACAGAATTAAAGGGGGAAATAGTATGCAATGCATTCATTTTAGGAGACTTCAACACACCACTCACCCCAAAGGACAGATCAACCAGACAGACAATAAATAAAGAGACAGAGGCCACGAATAACATATTTGAACAGACGGACCTAATGGACATCTACAGAACACTCCATCGAAAAGCAATAAGATACTCATTCTTCTCAAGTGCTCATGGAACATTTTCAAGAATAGATCATAAATTAGGCCATAAAAAGAACCTCAGTAAATTCAAAAAGATTGAAATGTACCAACCAGCTTCTCAGATCACAAAGGTATGAAACTAGAAAAAATTACACTAAGAAAATGAAAAAACCCACAAACACATGGAGGCTTAATAACATGATCCTAAATAATCAATGGATCAATGGCCAAATAAAAACAGAGATCAAGCAATATACGGAGACAAATGACAATAATAATTCAACACCACAAAATTTGTGGGAAGCAGCGAAGGACGTGCTACGAGGGAAATATATTGCAATACATGCCTACCTTAGGAAAGAAAAACAATCCAAAATGCACACTCTAAACTCACGATTAATGAAACTAGACAATGAAGAAAAAATGAGGCCCAAAGTCAGTAGAAGGAGGGACATAATAAAGATTAAAGCAGAAATAAAATTGAGAAAAATAAAACAGTAAAAATAATCAATGAAAGCGGGAGCTGGTTCTATGAGACAATAAACAAAATAGATAATCCCTTAGCCACACTTATCAAAAATAAAAGAGAGTTTACACACATAAACAGAATCAGAAATGAGAAAGGAAAAATCACTACAGACACCACATAAACACAAATAATTATGAGAGAATACTATGAAAAATTATGTGGAAACAAATTGGATAACCTTGAAGAAATGGAAAACTTTCTAGAAAAATACAACCTTCGAAGGCTGACACAGAAAGAAACAGAAAATCTGAATAGAACAATTACGAGCAAGGAAATTGAACTGGTAATAAAAAAACTACCTAAGAAAAAAATTCCTGGATCAGAGGGTTTCACTGCTGAATTTTATCAAACATTTAGTAAAGACCTAATACCCATCTTCCTTAAAGTTTTCCAAAAAGTAAAAGAGGAGGGAATACTCCCAAACTCATTCTAAGAGACCAACATCACTGTAATACCAAAACCAGGCAAGACACCACAAAAAAAGAAAATTCTAGAACAATATCCCTGATGAACATAGACGCAAAAATACTCAACAAAATATTAGCAAACCAAATTCAAAAATACGTCAAAAAGATCATCCATCATGATCAAGTGGGATTCATCCCAAGGATGCAAGGATGGTACAACATTTGAAAATCCATCAACATCATCCACTACATCAGTAAAAAGATGGACACAAACCACATGATCATCTCCATAGATGCTGAAAAGCATTCGACAAAATTCAACATTCATTCATGAAAAAACATTCAACAAAATGTGTACAGGGGGCAAGTAACTCACCATAATAAAGGCCATATATCACAAACCCACAGCCAACATTATACTTAACAGAGAGAAGCTAAAAGCTTCTCCTTTAAGAATGGGAACAAGACAAGGATGCTCACTCTCCCCTCTTTTATTAAACATAGTTCTGGAGGTCCTTGCCATGGCAATCAGACAAAACAAAGAAATAAAAGGCATCCAGATTGGGAAGTAAGATGTCAAACTGTCCCTGTTTGCAGATGACAATGATATTGTACATAAAAAACCCTAAAGAATCCACTCCAAACCTACTAGATCTAATATGTGAATTCAGCAAAGCTGAGGGATACAAAATTAATACAAGAAATCTATTGCATTCTTGTACACTAATGGTGAACTAGCAGAAAGAGAAATCACGAAAACATTTCCATTCACAATTGCATCAAAAAGAATAAACACTTAGGAATAAACCTAACCAAGGAAGTGAAAGTCCTATACCCTGAAAACGACAAAACACTTACAAGAGAAATTAAAGAGGACACTAATAAATGGAAATTCATCCCATGATCTTGGCTAGGAAGAATTAATGTTGTTAAAATGGCCATCCTGCCTAAAGCAATCTACAGATTCAGTGCAATCCTTATCAAAATACCAGCAGCATTCTTCAGTGAACTAGAACAAATAGTTCTAAAATTCATATGGAATGACAAAAGATGCTGAATAGCCAAAGTTATCCTGAGAAGGAAGAATAAAGCAGGGGAATTGTGCTCCCTGACTTCAAGCTCTACTACAAAGCCACAGTAATCAAGACAATTTGGTACTGGTACAAGAACAGACCCATAGACCAGTTGAAAAGAATAGAGGGCCCAGAAATAAACCCAAGGATACATATGGTCAATTAATAGATGATAAATGAGACACGGATATACAATGGGGAAATGACAGCCTCTTCAACACCTGGTGTTGGCAAAACTGGACAGCTACATGTACGAGAATGAAACTGGATTGCTATCTAACTCCATACACAAAAGTAAACTAAAAATGGATCTACACATGACGTAGCAGAGGAGGGGACAGAGGAAGGCAGTATTTACAGAGAAGACAAGTAATGAATCTATAGCATCTTACTACATTGATGGACACTGACTGTAATGGGGTATGTTGGGGGGACTTCATAATAGGGGCTCTAGTAACCATAATGTTGTTCAAGTGATTGTACATTAACAATACCAAAATAAAAAAATAAAAAATAAGTAAAATTAGAAAATAAAAATTTTTACAAAATTTTTTTTTAAAAAGGAGAGAGGGAATAAAGCTACAAAGCCTTCACAAATACATAATTTAAAAGACTATCAAGAAGTAAGATTTTTAAAATAGCCTATCAATTCAGCTAATAGAAAACAGGTATTCAACACTTTTCATTTATTTATTTATTTATTTTTGGTATCATTAATGTACAATTGTAATGAACATTATCGTTACTAGACCCCCTATTATCAGGTCCCCCACATATACCCCACTACAGACACTGTCCATCAGTGTAGTAAGATGCTACACAATCATTATTTGTCTTCTTTATAAATACTGACTTTCCCGTGTCCCCTGGTGCTGCATTACGTGTGCTAATCGTAATGCCCTTTTTCCCACCTTATCCGTCCCTTCCCATCCATCCTCCCCAGTCCTTTTCCCTTTGGTAACTATTAGTCCATTCTTGGATTCTGTGAGTCTGCTGCTGTTTTGTTCCTTCAGTTTTTCGTTTGTTCTTATACTCCATGCATGAGTGAAATAATTTGATACTTGTCTTTCTCTGCCTGGCTTATTTCATCGACAATAATACCCTCTAGCTCCATCCATGTTGTTGCAAATGGTAGGATTTGTTTTCTTCTTATGGCTGAATAATATTCCATTGTGTATATATACCACCTCGTCTTTACCATTCATCTACTGATGGACACACAGGCTGCTTCCATTTCTTAGCTATTGTAAATAGTGCTGTGATAAACATACAGGTGCATATGTCTTTTTCAAACTGGGCTGCTACATTCTTAGGGTAAATTCCTAGGAGTGGGATTCCTGGGTCAAATGGTATTTCTATTTTGAATTTGTTGAGAAACCTCCATACTGCTTTCCACAATGGTTGAACTAGTTTACATTCACACCAGTAGTGTAGGAGGGATCCCCTTTCCCGCATCCTCGCCAACATTTGTTGTTGTTTGACTTTTGGATGCTAGCCATCCTAAGTAGTCTGAGGTGATATCTCATTGTAGCTTTAATTTGCATTTCTCTGATAATTAGCGATGTGGAGTATCTTTTCATGTGCCTGTTGGCCATCTGAATGTCCTCTTTGGAGAAGTGTCTGTTCAGCTCCTCTGCCCATTTTTTAATTGGCTTATTTCCATTTTGTTTGTTGAAGTGCATGAGCTCTTTATATATTTTGGATATCAACCCCTTATCGGATATGTCATTTATGAATATATTCTCACATACTGCAGGATGTCTTTTTATTATACTGATGGTGTCATTTGCTGTACAGAGCTTTTGAGTTTGATATACTCCTACTTCATTTTTGCTTTTGTTTCTTTTGCCCGGGGAGATATGTTCATGAAGAAGATGCTCTTGTTTATGTCCAAGAGACTTTTACCTGTATTTTTTTCTAAGAGTTTTATTGTTTCATGATGTACATTCAGGTCTTTGAATTATTTTGAGTTTACTTCTGTGTATGGGGTTAGACAGTAATCCAGTTTCACTCTCTTACATGTAGCTGTCCAGTTCTGCCAACACTAGCTGTTAAAGATGCTGTCATTTCCCCATTGTATATCCATGGCTCCTTTATCATATATTAATTGAACATATATGCTTGGGTTTATATCTGGGCTCTCTATTCTGTTCCAGTGGTCTATGGGTCTTTCCTTGTGCCAGTACCAAATTGTCTTGATTACTGTGGCTTTGTAGTAGAGCTTGAAGTTAGGGAGCGTAATTCCCCATGCTTTATTCTTCCTTCTCAGGATTGCTTTGGCTATTAGGGCTCTTTTGTGGTTCCATATGAATTTTAGAACTATTTGCTCTAGTTCATTGAAGAATACTGTTGGTATTTTGATAGAGACTGCATTGAATCTGTAGATTGCTTTAGGCAGGATAACCATGTTGACAATATTAGTTCTTCCTAGCCAAGATCATGGGATGAATTTCCATTTATTAGTGTCCTCTTTAATTTCTCTTATGAGTGTTTTGTAGTTTTCAGGGTATAGGTCTTTCACTTCCTTGGTTAGGTTTATTCCTAGGTATTTTTATTCCTTTGGATGCAACTGTGAATGGAATTGTTTTTCTGATTTCTCTTTCTGCTCGTTCACCATTATAGTATAGGAATGCAACAGATTTCTGTGTATTAATTTTGTATCCTGCAACTTTGCTTAATTCAGATATTAAATCTAGTAGTTTTGGAGTGGATACTTGAGGGTTTTTTTATGTACATTATCATGTCATCTGCAAACAGGGACAGTTTGACTTCTTCCTTACCAATCTGGATGCCTTTTATTTCTTTTGTTTTCTGATTGCCATGGCTAGGACTTCAGTACTACGTTGAATAAAAGTGGGGAGAGTGGGCATCCTTGTCTTGTCCCCAATCTTAGAGGAAAAGATTTCCACTCCTCGCTGTTAAGTATAATGTTGGCTGTCACTTTGTCATATATGGCCTTGATTATATGGAGGTGCTTGCCCTCTATACCCATTTTGTTGAGAGTTTTTAGCTTGAATGGATGTTGAACTTTGTAGAATACTTTCTCAGCATCTATGGGGATGATCATGTGGTTGTTGTCCTTCTTTTTTCGATGTAGTGGATGATGTTGATAGATTTTCGAATGCTGTACCATCCTTGCATCCCTGTGATGAATCCCACTTGATCATGATGGATGATCTTTTTGATGCATTTCTGAATTCAGTTTGCTCATATTTTGTTGAGTGTTTTTGCATCTATATTCATCAGGGATATTGGTCTGGAATTTTCCTTTTTTATGGTGTCTTTTCCTGGTTTTTGGTATTACAGTGATATTGGTCTCGGAGAATGAGTTTGGGAGTATTCCTTCCTCTTGCACGTTTTGGAAAACTTTAAGTAGGGTGGGTATTAGGTCTTCACTAAATGTTTGATAAAATTCAGCAGTGAAACCATCTGGTCCAGAGGTTTTGTTCTTAGGTAGTTTTTTGATTACCAATTCAATTTCTTTGCTAGTAATTTGTCTATTCAGATTTTCTGTTTCTTCCTGGATCAGCATTGGAGGGTGGTATTTTTCTAGAAAGTTGTCCATTTCTTCTAGATTATCCAGTTTGTTACCAAATAATTTTTCATAGTATTCTCTAATAGTTCTTTGTATTTCTGTGCTGTCTGTAGTGATTTTTTCTTTCTCATTTCTGATTCTGTTTATGTGTGTAGACTCTTTTTTATTGATAACTCTAGCTAAGGGTATATCTATTTTTTTATTTTCTCGAAGAACCAGCTCCTGCTTTCATTGATTCTTTCTATTGTTTTATTCTTCTCAATTTTATTTATTTATGCTTTAATCTTTATTATGTCCCTCCTTTTACTGACTTTGGGTCTCATTTCTTCTTCCTTTTCTAGTCTCATTAATTGTGAGTTTAGACAGTTCATTTGAGATTGTTCTTCTTTCCTGTGGTAGGCCTTTACTGCAATATATTTCCCTCTTAGCACGGTCTTTGCTGCTTCCCACATATTTTGCGGTGTTGAATTATTGTCATTTGTCTCCATATATTGTTTGATCTCTGTTTTTATTTGTCATTGATACATTGGTTTTTTAGGATCATGTTATTAAGCCTCCATGTGTTTGTGGGCTGTTTCCTTTTCTTTGAATAATTTATTTCTAGTTTCATACCTTTGTGATCTGAGAAGCTGGTTGGTACATTTCAATCTTTTTGAATTTACTGAGGTTCTTTTTATGGCCTAATTTATGATCTATTCTTGAAAATGTTCCATGAGCACTTGAGAAGAATGAGTATCTTATTGCTTTTCGATGGAGTGTTCTCTAGATGTCCATTAGGTCCGTCTGTTCTAACATGTTATTCATGGCCTCTGTCTCTTTATTTATTGTCTGTCTGGTTGATCTGTCCTTTGGGGTGAGTGGTGTGTTGAAGTCCCCTAAAATGAATGCATTGCATACTATTTCCCCCTTTAATTCTGTTAGTATTTGTTTCACATATGTAAGTGATTCTGTGTTGGGTGCATAGATATTTATAATAGGTATATCCTCTTGTTGGATTGACCCTTTTATCATTATGTAATGTCCTCCTTTGTCTCTTGTGACTTTCTTTGTTTTGAAGTCTATTTTGTCTAATACAAGTACCGCATATCCTGCTTTTTTCTCACTATTAGTTATATGAAATATCTTTTTCCATCCTTTTACTTTCAGTCTGTGTATATCTTTGGGTTTGAAGTGAGTCTCTTGTAGTCAGCATATAGATGGGTGTTGTTTTTTATCCATTCAGTAACTCAATTTCTTTTGATTGGCACTCCAGACCATTTACATTTAGGGTTATTATCAATAGGTATGTACTTATTGCCATTGCAGGCTTTAGACTTGTGGTTACCAAAGGTTCAAGGGCAATTCCCTTACTGTCTAACAGTCTAATTTAACTCACTTTGTATGCTATTACAAACACAACCTAAAGGTTCTTGTTTTTTTTCCTCCTTTTTCTTCCTCCTCCTTTCTTTGTATGTTATGAATTATATTCTGTACTCTTTGTCTATTGTCTATCCTTGGGTTACATCTGTTTAGCCTTAGGAATATTTCCATGTGTAAGAGTCTCTCCAAAATGCACTGTAGACGTGGTTTGTGTAAGGTGAATTCTCTGTTTTTGCTTATATGAAAATTGTTTAATCCCTCCTTCAAATTTAAATGATAACCTTCCAGGGTAGAGTATTCTTGGTTCAAGGCCCTTCTGCTTCATTGCATTAAATATATCATGCCACTCCCTTCTGGCCTGTAAGGTTTCTGTTGAGAAATCTGATGATACCCTGATGGGTTTTCCTTTGTATGTGATCTTTTTTCTCTCTCTCGCTGCTTTTAAAAGTCTATCTTTATCCTTGATCTTTGCCATTTTAATTATTATATGTCTTGATGTTGTCTTCCCTGGGTCCCTTGTGTTTGGAGATCTGTGCACCTCCATGACTTGAGAGACTATCTCCTTCCCCAGATTGGGGAAGTTTTCAGCAATTACCTCCTCAATGACACTTTCCATCCCTTTTTTTCTCTTCTTCTTCTTCTTGTACCCCTGTATTTTGAATATTGTTCTGCTTGGATTGGTCACACAATTCTCTCAATATTCTTTCATTCTTAGAGATTCTTTTTTCTCTCTGTGCCTCAGCTTCTTTGTGTTCTTCTTTTCTAATTTCTATTCCATTTACTGTCTCTTCTACTATATCTAATCTCCTTTTAAATCGCTCCATTGTATGTTTCATTTCACATATGGAATTTCTTAATGATTGAATCTCCATCTTATATTCATCCCTGAGTTCTTGAATATTTTTCTGTACCTCCATAAACATGTTTATAATTTTTATTTTGACCTCCCTTTCAGGAAGATTGGTGGGTTCAGTTTCATTTGGCCCTTTTTCTGGGGTTTGGGAGATTTTGGTCTGAACCATGTTCTTTTGACATTTCATACTTCTGTGTGGTGCCCACTAGTGCACAGAAACTCCAGTCTCTGGAGCTGCTAACACCCCTAGAGTGAGGTTGGGGGTGGTAGGGGAGCAGAGCTGGTGCCAGGGGGGAGGAAAGTTCTGTTTCCTGATTCCCATCTGCAGTGCCTGTCTCCAGTGTCAGAGGCACTGGGCCAAGCAACCATGTGTAAACCTCTGTGCTTTGTGTCTCTAGCTGTTGTAGGCGGGGCCTCCCTCTGATTAGCCTGATGGCAACGCAGTGACTGCCGTTTTGTGAGAAGGTGTCTGCTGTCTAGTAGGAAGGCTTGGCAGGCTGTGTGTCACAGTGGGGGGCCTTAGAGTTGAGTAGTCAGCCAGGGAAATGGAGCACCTGAAGCTCCTCAAGGTTCCCAACCAGCTGGGCAGAGCACCCCCTGGCAACCTTGTCCAGCTCTCCCTTCTCCCGCACAGCAAGGTCCATGCAAACCCTTCCCCTTCAGCAGCCCTCTCACTGCTAGGAAGCCTCTCATACCGCCTGCCCTTCCTCTGACACAGCGCAGCCAGGTGTGAATCCCATCCTCCACAAATGGATGGAATGTTAGTCTCTCAGGCCCTCCACCCATCCAAGCTCCCCAATGTCCAGGGAACCACACAATATAGGTTTCTGCTCACAAATGTGATCTTCAGGGCTAGGAGTTCAGCAGTCCCAGGCTCCCATCCCCTCCCTGTTCTGTTTCTCTTCCTCCCGCCGGTGAGCTGGGGTGGGGGAAGGGCTTGGTTCCCACTGGATTAAGGCTTTCCTAGGTTACCCTGGTTCATGAGGTCTGCTCTATTTGTGAGGTCTGTATGCAGTCTGGTTCAGCCTTCTTTGTTCTTGCTGTTTTAGGGTTAGTTGTATTAATTAACTATATTTTTGTACTATTTGTGGCGTGGGCGGAGTTCTCCGTGTCACCTCTCATGCCGCCATATTGAATCCCCTATTCAACACTTTAAAGGCATTATTTTTAAGATTTATTCACAGTGGCATCTTCTTTTCAACGTTTTCAAAACATATTAAAAATGCATATTCTAAATATGATAAGTTTAACAAGATAAACATTATAAATAGAATGGATTATGATGTTAAGTAACAAATCATATCTTACCACTCATTCACTCATTTGTAAATTAATATTTATCTCTTTATTAAAATAATTTTAATTAAATTCAATTGGGGTATTTCCTTCACCTACAGAAAATCAAAATTAAAAACTTTCTTCATGAACTTTCATTCCAGAAAGAAAATCAAAATTGCTTAATATTTAACAAACAATGACACTGGTAGCTTAAATATTCAAGGCCAGTATTTTATGAATATATATACATTCAGAAAGGAATATATAAAGAATATATTGTCAATAAATCATTTAATAAGTTACCAGTTATGCTGAATACTACTTAGACTTTAAAAACAATCTAGTAGTGATTGGGTGAAAACAGATGATGGTGTTATTTGTTTTAAAATGTATTATATAACTGTACAGGTAAAATGATTTTTAAGGACAATAATTCAGATCATATAAACAAATAGATGAAGTAACTATTAGCAAATCCCTGTATAACTTGTGCCAAGAATGCAAAGATGGTAGGGGTGGATGGGAGAAATATAGACAGTAAGAGGAAAAGGCGACAGGAGGCTTTCAAGAAGTGATGCTATAGGTTTCAAGTTGAACATTCTGTAAGGATCATTCTATGAGTAAAGAAATATCCATAAGAAACTATGTTAAAATCTGAAAATACATCATTCATAACCGAACGGTTTGACTCAAAACAACTGTTTACATCCATGGTGCTCTAGTCACCTGACAATAGTTTCCAGAAAATGATATAATCATTTTGTGTATAAATCTCCATATAACTTTGTAAAAGGACCATATTTCATCATGGTTCAGTTTTATGTAGCATGTTATAATGTATATATCTAAAAAGAGACATATACCCTAGACTCCCTCACCATGTATCCTATAGCCCAGTGTGACCTTGTTTAATGTGGAATGGCATGGAAAGATATGGAAATAGATTTTGACAGCCCATAACTTTGCTTGGAGCAGTATGCCACAGAAGCAGCATCTCCATGGGCCTAAGAAAGCTGAGAGAAAGCCAGCCCTTACAAGCCCATGACCTGCAGTGGTGATTAACAAATGAGAATAAACCAGGAGCTCTAGGGGATGTCAGCCTGAGTGTAAGACACAGAGATGCCAGTGAACTCCAAAACATAATAACTTGGAGCTTCGTAAACATCCAGTATTTATACATGATGTTGAAGAAAAAGGTGAACCATAAATGTATTGAAACTGATTTTGTCATGTAGTGGAATAGGGGCTCTTAACATATTAAATTAAGAAAACAGAAGGTAATATGTATTAAATAGTTGAATTTGTATCCTGAGATTGTTGACTACACTAAGCAAACTCAAAAATGCAAATTGTATAATCTGCAAGTTAATTAGTTCATTGGAATCATTCTTTTGTAAAAATAGTAGAAATTAAATTTTATTCTAATTTAAAGGGAATATTCCCATTCTCTATAATGGCAAAATGTAGCCAGATATCTCAACATCAAAGTAAACTATTGTTGGAGACCGTTCATGCAATTCCTAATGGCCATTTATTAAAAAGATATTAAATATATCAGAGGAACTTAAGTTTACATAATAATTTGTTGTTCCAGTCAAGCTCTTCACTTTTTACTCCAGAAATGTTGATAGATTTGGTATAAAAATGCACCATATTTACCAAAAAGGAAATTATTGTGCATGGAAGAAAGAACTTTATGATACTAACTTTTGCCTAAACAATGGATACATATTAGCCAAAAACTTCTTTCTTTTTCTTTTCCCTCGGAAAGCTGAGCATTCCCTTTTTTAAGGTCCTTCTCTTAAGGCCTCCAGTATAAAGCACCTGATGCAGAACCTGTGTGTGTCCCATGCTATTCAGATCTTTGCTCCAGGAAGTGTAAACAGTGAGTGAAGAGCTGCCCAGGAGGTGTTGGCAGTAGGGCCTGGGAGATTAAATTCTCCAAACTTCAGCTTCTTCCCTAGTCAATGAGGAGGAAAAGTATGTCCCCTGTCAGCCTCAGAGGAGTGTAGGAATCAAAAGACATTAATAAAAGGGATGACATTTTGTAACTTGCGGAGTTTCCTGTGGCAGTTGCTGCCATTACTATTCTTCCAACATCTTATCTCCAAAGTTTCTTCATTTGAAAGCTGGGCAGGGAGGGTGTGGTAAAAACATTAACACTGACCTCATATGCTGGTGGGAAGGTAAAGGGGTTAATACATGTACAAGCACAATAAATGTTAGCTATTCTTCTTATTTTTAATAAATACTCTCTCTTCTTTTTTATTAGCAATACTTAAATTCTATAAAGTTGCCATAAACACTAAATTAAAGAATACTGAATCATTGCTAAGGGAAATAATGGGTTAGTTGCCTGTGAGCCTATCATATTTTCATCACCCAGTCAATATATAACTTTGTTTTTTTTTTGTATGTTTCTGCTTAAAGACATCATATTTATTATATATTGTTGACTGACTAACACTGAACTCATAGCTAACAATACTATATCTCATGCCTGAACAAAGAATAGCTAATACATATATTTTCACAGGAAGGCATGGCACAGCCTTCTTGTGCTCAGGAATATAAGCAGTACTTCAGTACTAAACTAGGAGGTCATTTTAAACCAAGAAATCACCAAAAGAAAGCACAAAGAAACTGCAAACAATGTCGCACTAAATAAATAATGAAAACGACCCTTGATAATTTGAGAGCTGAAACAACAAGATGGACTGTCAGATGGCTCAACCTCAGCAGGAAACATGCACGTTGGCGATTAAAAATTTTCCCTGCTTTACATACACATGCATCTGAGAACGACAGCAAAAGAACCCCAAGCACTGATTTTGGAGTTACCTATAAATTTTACTGATAGGTTAATTTACAAACATAAAATTCATGAATAATGAAGATGAACTACTATTTTTATGATATGATTTCCAAAAATACGTCTAGTTCAAAATTCTATCAAGCACTACTTACAAGCCCCTTCCTGATCTAGCCCCTTCTTTCACTACTTCTCCTTGTGACGTTCCCTCACCATTCCTCAGATGGGCCATGCTCCTCTCTGACTCGGGACATCTGCACATGCAGCTTGTACTCCCTAAACATTGCCATCCGCCTGCTTCACCACGTAACTCCTTTCTCCAGTTCTCAAGCATCTCTCCTTCTTTTATCTCCATGACTAGAGTAGTTCACCCAAAAATATTTATACTCTTAATAGAACAAACCTCATAACCCTCTCTTCATACCACATATCATGGTAAAATTTTACATTTATTTCTATGTATGTGTATACCATTAATTCTTCTTTTCTTCAATAAAATGCACACTCCACGAAGAAAGTATTCCTGGCTTTTCTCACATTTTAGCAAAGGCCTGATATTCAATAAATGCACATCAAATAAATGTAAATTAATGTAAATTGGATATAAATTATAATAAGCTTAAATTGAATAAATATTGAAATATTCTGCAGCCAAAAATAAAACCTTGGAAGAATGCTAATTTATTTACATAATCAAAGCAATTTTTGACCAGTGAATGCAATATTTGTTCATTAAAAATAGGAAATACGGTGGAGACAAGAGAAGGAGGTGGATTATAGACCTGCTGGCTGTGGATGTAGACGTGATTCCAATGCTTGACCTACTACCGGGAGAAAAATCCAGATCATCTTGGGCAAGCCCTTGTGCACCCAACGTCCGGATCTAAAAATAGAACATTGCCAGCACCCCGTTGACTTCCTGTTCCTTCACCAAGACAGACAGCTGGTAAGAAACCATTCTTCTTTGACTTCCGGGAAGCTGGCGCTGTGAGCAGGGTGGCAGAAATCTCCTCCCAAAACTATATTTATCTACGAAAACACAGCAAATACATCTATTCCTAAAAGAGACGAGAATACACAGGAAAGCGCACAGCATGCAGCTACACCCGAGAGGACTCGGCACCCCAAGAGGCGGTCTTAAAGAGCCCAGCTGACATACGTGGCAACTATCAGTGACCAATTCTATAGCCATGAAAAGACAGAGGAATATAGTTCAGACCAAAATCAACCAGACAACCCCAGAGAGGGAGTCTGAAGGGATGGAAATGCACAGTCTTCCTGAAAAAGAATTCAGAATAAAAGTCATAACCATGCTGATGAACCTACAGAGAAATCTGCAAGAACTGAGGGACGAAGTGAGGGAACTGAGGAAAGACAATGCAGAAATCAGACAAGCGATCGACGGGCTTAACAGCAGAATGGATGAGATGCAATAGACTGTTAATGGAATAGAAAACAGAGAACAGGAGTACAATGCAGCTGAGGCAGAGAGAGATAAAAGGATTTCTAGGAATGAAAGAATATTAAGAGAACTATGTGACCAATCCAAACGGAACAATATTCGCATTATAGGAGTACCAGAGAAAGAAGAGAGAGAAAAAGGGAGAGAAAGTGTCTTTGAAGAAATAATTGCTGAAAACATTTCCTCGCTGGGGAAGGAAGTAGTCTCGTAGTCCACCGAAGCTCATAGATCTCCCAACACAAGGGACCCAAGGAAGACAACACCAAGACACATAATAATTAAGATGGCAAAGATCAAAGATAAAGAGAGGGTATTAAAGGCAGCTAGAGAGAGAAAAAAGATCACCTACAAAGGATAACCCATCAGACTATCATCAGACTTCTCAACAGAAACCTTACAGGCCAGAAGAGAATGGCATGATATATTTAATGTTATGAAACAGAAGGGCCTCGAACCAAGAGTATTGTATCCAGCACGATTATCATTTAAATATGATGGAGGGATTAAACAATTTCCAGAAAAACGAAAGTTGAGAGAGTTTGCCTCTCATAAACCACCACTACAGGGTATCTTAAATGGACTGCTCTAGATGGAAGCACACCTAAGGCTAAAAAGATGTCACCAGAGAAAATAAAATCATAGCAAAGAAAGCATACCATCCAAATACTAACTAAAGGCAAAGAATAAAACACCTATTATAGAAAGAATGGAGGAGGAGGAATAAGAAGGGAGAGAAAGAAAGAAACATCAGACTGTGTTTACAATAACTTAACAAGAAAGTTAAGTTAGATTGTTAGATAGTAAAGAAGCAACCCTTGAACCCTTGGTAACCATGAATCTAAAGCCAGCAATGGCAATAATTACATATCTATCAATAATCACCCTAAATGTAAATGGACTGAATGCACCAATCAAAAGACACAGAGTAACAGAATGGATAAAAAAGCAAGACCCATCTATATGCTGCCTACAAGAAACTCACCTCAAATCCAAAGATATACACAGACTAAAAGTGAAGGGATGGAAAAAGATATTTCATGCAAACAACAAAGAGAAAAAAGCAGGTGTTGCAGTACTTGTATCAGACAAAATAGACTTCAAAACGAAGAAAGTAGCAAAAGATAAAGAAGGACATTACATAATGATAAAGGGGTCAGTCCAACAAGAAGATATAACCATTATCAATATATATGCACCCAACACAGGAGCGCCAGCATATGTGAGACAAATACTAACAGAATTAAAGGAGGAAATAGACAGCAATGCATTCATCTTAGGAGACTTCAACACACCACTCACTCCAGAGGACAGATCAACCAGACAGAAAATAAGTAAAGACACAGAGGCACTGAACAACACACTAGAACAGATGGACCTAACAGACATCTACAGAACTCTACACCCAAAAGCAACGGGATACACATTCTTCTCAAGTGCACATGGAACATTTTCCAGAATAGACCACATACTAGGCCACAAAAAGAACCTCAGTAATTTCAAAAATATTGAAATCCTACCAACCAACTTCTCAGATCACCAAGGTATAAAACTAGAAATAAATTTTAGAAAGAAATCAAAAAGGATCACAAATACATGGAGACTTAACAACACTCTCCTAATTAATCAATGGGTTAACGACCAAATCAAAACAGAAATCAAAGAATATATGGAGACTAATGACAACAACAACACAAAGCCACAACTTCTGTGGGACGCAGCAAAGGCAGTTCTAAGAGGAAAGTATATTGCAATCCAGGCCTATTTAAAGAAGGAAGAACATTCCCAAATGAATAGTCTAAAGACACAATTACTGAAATTGGAAAAAGAACAACAAATGAGGCCCAAAGTCACCAGAAGGAGGGACATAATAAAGATTAGAGAAGAAATAAATAAAATTGAGAAGAATAAAACAATAGAAAAAATCAATAAAACCAAGAGCTGGTTCTTTGAAAAAATAAACAAAATAGATAAACCCCTAGCCAGACTCATTAAGAGAAAAAGAGAATCTACACACATAAACACAATCAGAAATGAGAAAGGAAAAATCACGACGGACCCCACATAAATACAAAGAATCATAAGAGAATATTATGAGAATCTATATGCTAACAAGCTGGAAAACACAGAAGAACTGGACAACTTCTTAGAAAAATACAACCTTCCAAGACTGACCAATCAAGAAACAGAAAAACTAAACAGACGAATCACCAGCAATGAAATTGAAGCAGTACTCAAAAAACTACCCAAGAACAAAATCGCCCAGCCTGATGGATTCACCTCTGAATTCTACCAGACATATAGAGAAGAAATAACACCGATTCTCCTTAAAGTTTTCCAAAAAATAGAAGAGGAGGGAATACTTCCAAACTCATTCCATGAAGCCAGCATCACTCTAATACCAAAACCGGGCAAAGACCTCACCAAAAAAGAAAATTACAGACCTATATCCCTGATGAACGTAGATGCAAAAATACTCAACAAAATATTAGCAAACCGAATTCAAAAATACATCAAGAGGATCATACACCATGATCAAGTGGGATTCATCCCAGGGATGCAAGGATGGTACAACATTCGAAAATCCATCAACATCATCCACCACATCAACAAAAAGAAGAACAAAAACCACATGATCATCTCCATAGATGCTGAAAAAGCATTTGACAAAATTTAGCATCCATTCCTGATTAAAACTCTCAACAAAATGGGTATAGACGGCAAGTACCTCAACATCATAAAGGCTATATATGACAAACCCACAGCTAACATCATACTTAACGGCGAGATGCTGAAAGCTTTTCATCTAAGATCGGAACAAGACAGGGATGCCCACTCTCTCCACTGTTATTCACCATAGTACTGGAGGTCCTAGCCACAGCAATCAGACAAAACAAAGACATACAAGGCACCCAGACTGGTAAAAAAGAAGTCAAATTGTCACTATTTGCAGATGACATGATACTGTACATAAAAAACCCTAAAGATTCCATTCCAAAACTACTAGAACTAATATATGAATTCAGCAAAGTTGCAGGATACAAAATTAACACACAGAAATCTGTTGCTTTCCTATACACTAATGATGAACTAACAGAAAGAGAAATCAGAAAAACAATTCCATTCACAATTGCATCAAAAAGAATAAAATACCTAGGAATAAACCTAACGAAGGAAGTGAAAGACCTGTACTCTGAAAACTACAAGACACTCCTAAGAGAAATTAAAGAGGACACTAACAAATGGAAATGCATCCCATGCTCTTGGCTAGGAAGAATAAATATTGTCAAAATGGCTATACTACCTAAAGCAATCTACAGGTTCAATGCAATCCCTATCAAACTATCAACAGCTTTCTTTAATGAACTGGAACAAATAATTCTAAAATTCTTATGGAACCACAAAAGACCACGAATAGCTAAATCAATCCTGAGAAGGAGGAATAAAACGGGGAAATACACTCCCTGACTTCAAGCTCTACTACAAAGCCACAGTAATCAAGACAATTTGGTATTGGCACAAAAACAGACCCACAGACCAGTGGAACAGAATAGAAAATCCAAACATTAACCCAAACTTATACAGTCAATTAATATTTGATAAAAGTGCCTTGGATATACAATGGGGAGATGACAGCCTCTTCAGCAGCTGGTGTTGGAAAAACTGGACAGCTACATGTAAGAGAATGAAACTGGACTACTGTCTAGCCCCATACACAAAGGTAAACTCAAGGTGGATCAAAGACCTGAATGTAAGTCATGAAACCATAAAACTCTTAGAAAAAAACATAGGCAAAAATCTCTTGGACATAAACATGAGCAACTTCTTCATGAACATATCTCCCCGGGCAAGGGAAACAATAGCAAAAATGAACAAGTGGGACTATATCAAGCTGAAAAGCTTCTGTACAGCAAAGGACACCATCAGTAGAACAAAAAGACATCCTACAGTATTGGAGAATATATTCATAAAAACGTATCTGATAAAGGGTTGACATCCAAAATATATAAAGAACTCATACACCTTAACAAACGAAAAGCAAATAATCCAATTAAGAAATGGGAAGAGGACATGAATAGACACTTCTCCAAAGAAGAAATTCAGATGGCCAACAGGCACATGAAAAGATGCTCCACATCGCTAATCATCAGAGAAATGCAGATTAAAACCACAATGAGATATCACCTCACACCAGTGCGGATGGCCAACATCCAAAACACAAACAACAACAAATGGAGAGGATGTGGAGAAAAGGGAACCCTCCTACACTGCTGCTGGGACTGCAAATTAGTTCAACCATTGTGGAAAGCAGTATGGAGGTTCCTCAAAAAACTCAAAATAGAAATACCATTTGACCCAGGAATTCCACTCCTAGGAATTTACCCTAACAATGCAGCAGCCCAGTTTGAAAAAGACATATGCACCCCTATGTTTATCGCAGCACTATTTACAAAAGCCAAGAAATGGAAGCAACCTAAGTGTCCATCAGTAGATGAATGGATAAAGAAGAGGTGGTACATATACACAATGGAATATTATTCAGCCATAAGAAGAAAACAAATCGTACCATTTGCAACAACATGGATGGAGCTAGAGGGTATTATGCTCAGTGAAATAAGCCAAGCGGAAAAAGACAAGTATCAAATGATCTCACTCATATGTGGAGTATAAGAATAAAGAAAAAAATACTGAAGGAACAAAACAGCAGCAGACTCACAGAACCCAAGAACGGACTAATAGTTACCAAAGGGAAAGGGACTGGGGAAAATGGGTGGGAAGGGAGGGATAAGAGGGGAAAAGGTGCATTACGATTAGCAGATATTAATGTTGGGGGGGCACGGGGAGGGCAGTACAACTCAGAGAAGACAAGTAGTGATTCTATAGCATCTCACTACACTGATGGACAGTGACTGTAATGGGGTTGGTGGGGGGGACCTGATGAAGGGGTAGTTTAATAACCGTAATATTGCACATGTAATTGTAGATTAATGATAATAAAATAAATTTTAAAAAATAGGAAATACATAATATAGACTTTCTGAGGGACAATTTTTTAAAATTGATTTCAAATCTGTCCTTAAGTATTTTATATGGTAAATATACCTAAGATCAATAAATAATTTTGATAGACAGTATTCCATTCTCTTGGAATCAAATGTATGCAAATTAAAGTTACATAGATGCCATTTTACTCTTATAATTAGCAATAATAAAAACAATAATCCTCATTGCTAGTGAAGTTTTGATGAAATAGCATATCCATATATGACTGGTGAAAACTGTACATTGTAAATCACTTTTGGTATATAATTTGGCAATATGTATCAAAATATTCAAAAGGTTCATAGTCTTGATCAAGCATTCTAATTTCTCGGGGAAATCTCTCTGTCATCAAAGAGTATTTACATAATTATTTACTAGAATTAAAAGTGAGAAAACTAACGCAATGTCTGAAAATATGAAAATGTTTCAATAATCAAAACATTCCATTTGATAAACTAAAATAATTTTAAATAACTATATTAACACTGGAAATGAGTATATTGTAGCTAAAAAATAGGATATATTATTATATAGTATATGCCTATGTTGTAGCTGAAAAAGAGGATATACTATATAAAAACAGGATATACTATGATCATCCTTATTGTTATAGCAAAAGAAAAATGTCTCTGAGTGGTAGGATCATGGATATTTCTTTCATTCTAATATTCTGCATTTCCTATGATGTGCATATATTAATTCTTTAATTGGAACAAATCATTATTTTTATAAAACCTTTTAATTTTTAAAATTATGCATTATTATTTTAGTTTTGCAGAGACTGCCTCTCTGTTGATTTAAACAGTTTGTGATCAAATTCCTTCAGATATTGACACATGGCACACATGTGTCAGGTGTGTGCAGCACAGCACGAGAAGGTCCCATTCACCTCATGATATGAGTGCTGCCTTAAAGGTATACTGTGAGGCAGTTGACCAGGTATAAAGTAGCTTTCTGTAACAGAACTAGTTCAAAGGTAAAATATCTCCCTACTTTCCTTGTGAAAACCTGAAACTCATATCTCCCCAAAGTTATCTATTTAAAATCATTTACCTAACAGATGTTTCTAGAGATAGACCATCATCTAGGACCCAACCCCTCCCTCTTTGATACTTTAGAATATAACCTATTGTACACCTCAAGACAAATGTTCTATGTTTAAATAATTGTTCACATAAGCAGCAGCCTTTGCAACTCACAGCAACCCAGAAGAATTGTATGTGTATATTACTCTGTACCTTTGATCCAACCTTCAGTAATCCCTGTGAAGCAATAGCAATAGGTTCCAATGAGCAGTCGTGAACCACCAGTAAATCAGATGTTTTTAGGACTCTCTGTTTTAAAAATTAGGTAATAACAACCCAGTGGTCTGTTATGCATTATAATGATGTAGAAGTGTTGCCTAAATCAATTACAGCCACACTGTTAAAATGCAAACCACACCTCCAAGTTCATTAGTTTGTAAAATGGAAGTGAAATGATAGGATGTAAATAATGATGTAATCCATTAAAAAAATATAAGGCAGTCCAGCAGATGCTCAGGAGTGTACTAAAAAGAGATGCCAATAAATAGAAAGAAAACACTGCATTAACCCAGGATTTCATAGATTCTGCTTTTTCACCTATTATCATAAAAATAGCAATTATGCATAGAAATACATAATCAACATATTTCGTATAAAATTTAATGTTACTTTTTCCACAAAATGCTATAACCATACAGCATACGATTATATGGTTATAACATATATGGATATAAACATATTTTCTTAACTATTATGTTGATTTCAGTATCTATGTAGACATATTAATGAATATCCTTAAAAAATAAACATCATGTGGTTCCACATACTACTATTTCAACTCTTTCTACTTCCCTTTTATAGAAAAGAGATGTCTGCATTAAGTTTTTTGGTACAATCACCATTCAATACAACACCTTCCAGTTAAGTGTCTATCACCTCCACTATGCTGATCAAAGGTAACAATAATTCCCAAGTTGTGAAATCCAGTAATCATGTTTTCCCCTCACTTGACTTGGCATGCCAGCATCTTTTAACAGAATCCACATCCCCTCCCTTTTAAGCATTTCATCCTTTGGCTTCCATAGTTTTCTTTTTCTGTCACTGACTTTTCCCATCCCTTTTATGTACTTCTCATCTTCTTCCTTACATTTAAAGTTTGGAGATGTAAGACCTTGATTCTGGACGTTTTATTCGGCTGCCACTCTTTAGAGGTGTTCTAAAGAATCTTGATAATTTTAGATACACTTGGCATGATAATGAAAATCAAATATAAATTTCCAGCTCAGACCTCTCAATCTTGAACTAGTGACTCTGATAAACATTTGATATCACTATTGAATCTCTAACAGGGCACCACAGTAGAAAATATTTAAAATCAAATTTTTGATCTCCACACTTAATATGTTATTGTATTCTTTTTCATTTTAGAAATATAATACAGTTGATTAAATTAAAAACTCTCAGAATCGAGATTCAAGATGGCGGTGGGAGAGGTGAGATGGAGAGCTCCTCCCAAAACCAAAAATTGTACAAAAATACAGTTAATAAATACAATTAACCTTCAGACAACAACAAGAAAGAAGACTGAACCAGACTGCATACAGACCTCATGAACAGAGCAGACCTCAAGAAATAGGGTAATGTACCAAAGCCTTAATCTGGCGAGACCCAAGCCCTTCCCCCACCCCAGCTCATGGGCAGGAGGAGGAAAAATGGAGCATGGGAAGGGGTGAAAGCCTGGGACTGCTGGACACCAAGCCCTGGACATCTGCTTTGTGAGCAGAATCCTATATTGTGTGCTGCCGTGGGCATTAGGGAGCTCAGACAGGTGGAGTGCTTGAGGAATTGACATTCCGGCCATTTGTGGAGGACAGGATCCACACCCTGCCGCTTTGTGTCCGAGGAAAAGCAGAGAGTCTGAGAGGCTTCCTAGCAGTGAGAGGGCTGCTGAAGGGGCGGGGTTTGAACAGACCTTGCTGTGCTGGAGAAGGGAGAGCTGGACAAGGTTGTCAGGGCACGCTCTGCCCAGCTGGTTGGGAACTTTGAGGAGCTTCAGGTGCTCCATTTCCCTGGCTGACTACTCAACTCTAAGGCCCCCCACTGTGACACACAGCCTGCCAAGCCTTCCTACTGGACTGCAGGCACCTTCTGTCAGGCCAGCCAGAGGGTGGCCCAGGTTAAACAGCTAGAGACACAAAGCACAGAAGATTACCCATGTGTGCTTGGCCCACTGCCTCTGACACTGGAGACAGGCACTGCAGATAGGAAGCAGGAAACAGATCTTTCCCCCCTCAGGCACCAGCTCCACTCCCCTAAGTTCCCAAACCTCACTCTAGGGGATGAGCAACTCCAGAGACTGGAGTTTCTACACACTAGTGGGCACCACACAGAAATATGAAATGTCAAAAGAACATGGCTCAGACCAAAATCTCACAAACCCCAGAAACACGGTCAAATGAAAACGAACTCACAGATCTTCCAGAAAGAGAGTTCAAAATAAAAATTATAAACATGCTTATGGAGGTACAGAAAAATATTCAAGAACTCAGGAATGAATTTAAGATGGAGATTCAATCATTAAAAAATTCCATACCTGAAATGAAACATACAATGGAGGGATTTAAAAGCAGATTAGATGTAGTAGAAGAGACGGTAAATGGAATTCAAATTAGAGAAGTGGAATACAAAGAAGCTGAGGCACAGAAAGAAAAAAGGATCTCTAAGAATGAAAGAATATTGAGAGAACTGTGTGACATATCCAAATGGAACAATATTCGCATTATAGGGGTACTGGAAGAGGAGAGAGAAAAAGGGATAGAAAGTGTCATTGAGGAGATAATTGCTGAAAACTTCTCCAATCCAGGGAAGGACATAGTCTCTCAGGCCATGGAAGTGCACAGATCTCTCAACACAAGGGACCCAAGGATGACAACATCAAGACTTATGATAATTAAAATGGCAAAAATCAAGGATAAAGACAGACTTTTAAAAGCAGCTAGAGAGAGAAAAAAGATCACATACAAAGGAAAAACCAGCAGGCTATCATCAGACTTCTCAACAGAAACCTTACAGATCAGAAGGGAGTACCATGATATATTTAAAGTAATGAAGCAGAAGGGCCTTGAACCAAGAATACTCTACCTGGAAAGGTTATATTTAAATTTGAAGGAGGGATTAAACAATTTTCAGATAAGCAAAAGCTGAGAGAATTTACCTCCCACATACCACCTCTACAGTGCATTTTGGAGGGACTCCTATAGATGGAAGTATTCCTAAGGCTAAACAGATATCATTCAAGGGAAGACAAAGAGTACAGAATATGATTAATAACACACAAAGAATGGAGGAGGAAAAAAAAGAACCCTTAAGATGAGTTTGTAATAGTATACAAAAGAAGGCAATTAGACTGTGAGATAGTAAGGGAATTACCCTTGAACCTTTGGTAACCAAAAATTTAAGCCTACAATGGCAATAAGTACATACCTATCAATAATCACCCTAAATGTAAATGGTCTGAATGCATCAATCAAAAGACATAGAATTACTGAATGGATAAAAAAAGAATACCTATCTATATGCTGACAACAAGAGAATCACTTCAAACCCAAAGACATATACAGACTGAAAGTAAAGGGATAGAAAAAGATATTTCATGCAACTAATAGTGAGAAAAAAGCAGGAGTTGCAGTACTTCTATCAGACAAAATAGACTTCAAAACAAAGAAAGTCACAAGAGACAAAGGAGGACATTACATAATAATAAAAGGGTCAATCCAACAAGAAGATATAACCATTATAAATATCTATGCGCCTGACACAAGAGCACCTACATATATGAAACAAATACGAACAGAATTAAAAGGGGAAATAGAATGCAATGCATTCATTCTAGGAGACTTCAACACACCACTCACTCTGAAGGACAGATAAACAGACAGAAAATAAGTAAGGACACAGAGGCCCTGAAAAACACATTGGAACAGATGGACCTAAAAGACATCTGCAGAACTCTACACCCAAAAGGAGTAGAATACACATTCTTCTCAAGTGCACATGGAACATTTTCAAGAAGAGATGATACTAGGCCACAAAAAGAGCCTCAATAAATTCATAAAGATTGAAATTTTACCAACCAGTCTCTCAGACCACAAAGGTATGAGACTACTAATAAATTACACAAAGAAAATGAAAAATCCCACAAACACATGGAAGCTAAACAACATGCTCCTAAACCAATGGATCAATGACCAAATAAAAACAGAGACCAGGCAATATACAGAGACAAATGACAACAATAATTCAACACCGCAAAATCTATGGGACACAGCGAACACCATGCTAAGAGCAAAGTATATTGCAATACAGACCTACCTCAGGAAAGAACAACAATCCCATAGGAGCAGACCACACTCACAATTAATGAAACTAGAAAAAGAAGAACAAGTGAGACCCAAAGTCAGTAGAAGGAAGGACATAATAAAGACTAGAGAAGAAATAAATAAAATTGAGAAGAATAAAACAATAGAAAGGATCAACGAAAGCAAGAGCTGGTTCTTTAAGAAAATAGATATAAACCCCTAGCCAGACATATCAAGAAAAAAAGAGAGTCTACTCACATAAACAGAATCAGAAATGAGAAAGAAAAAAATCACTACGGACACCACAGAAATACAAAGAATTATGAAAGAATACTATGAAAAATTATATGCTAACAAACTGGATAACCTAGAAGAAATAGACAACTTTCTTGAAAAATACAACCTTCCAAGGCTGACCCAGAAAGAAACAGAAAATCTGAATACACCAATTACTAGCAACAAAATTGAACTTGAAATAAAAACCTACCTAAAAACAAAATGCCTGGACCAGATGACTTCATGGCTGAATTTTATCAGACATTTAGTGAAAACCTAATACCCATCCTCCTTAAATTTTTCCAAGGAGTAGAAGAAGAGGGAATACTTCCAAATTCATTCTATGAGGCCAGCTTCACTCTAACACCAAAACCAGGCAAAGACACCACAAAAAAAAAAATTACAGAACAATATTCTTGATGAACATAGATGCAAAAATACTACCAAACCGAATTCAAAAATACATCAAAAAGATAATCCATCATGATCAAGTGAGATTCATACCAGGGATGCAAGGATGGTACAACATTCGAAAATCCATCAACATTATCCACTACATCAATAAAAAGAACAACAAAAACCACATGATCATCTCCATAGTTGCTGAAAAAGCATTTGACAAAATTCAACATCCATTCATGATAAAAACTCTCAACAAAATGGGTATAGAGGGCAAGTACCTCAATATAATGAACGCCATATATGACAAACCCAGAGCCAACATTATACTTAACAGCAAGAAGTTAAAAGCTTTTCCTTTAAGATTGGGAACAAGACAAGGATGCCCACTCTCCCCACTTCTATTCAACATAGTACTGGAGGTCCTAGCCATGGCGATCAGACAACACAAAGGAATAAAAGTCATCCAGATTGGCAAGGATTAAGTTAAACTGTCCCTGTTTGCAGATGATATGATATTGTACACAAAAAAACCTAAAGAATCCACTCCAAAACTACTAGATGTAATATCTGAATTCAGCAAAGATGCAGGATACAAAATTCATATGCAGAAATCTGTGGCATTCCTATACACTAACAATGAACTAGCAGGGAGAGAAATCAGGAAAACAATTCCATTCACAGTTGCATCAAAAAAATAAAATACCTAGGAATAAACCTAACCAAGGAAGTGAAAGACTTATGCTCTTAAATCTACAAGACACTTATGAGAGAAATGAAAGACGTTACCAATAAATGGAAACACATCCCGTTCTCATGGATAGGAAGAATAAATATTGTCAAAATGGCCATCCTGCCTAAAGCAATCTACAGATTCAATGCAATTCCTATCAAAATACCAACAGTATTCTTCAACGAACTAGAGAATATCATTGTAAAACTCATATGGAACCACAAAAGACCCCAAATAGCTAAAGCAATCCCGAGAAGGAAGAATAAAGCTGGGGGGATTACGCTCCCCGACTTCAAGCTCTACTACAAAGCCACAGTAATCAAGACAATTTGGTACTGGCACAAGAACAGACCCATAGACAAATGGAACAGACAAGAGAGACCTGATATAAACCCATCCATATATGGTCAATTAATATATGATAAAGGAGCCATGGACATACAATGGGTAAATGACAGCCTCTTCAACAACTGGTGTTGGCAAAACTGGACAGCTACATGCAAGAGAATGAAACTCGATTTTTTTTAACCCCATACGCAAAAGTAAACTCGAAATGGATCAAAGACCTGAATGTAAGTCATGAAACCATAAAACTCTTAGAAGACAACATAGGCAAAAATCTCCTGAATATAAGCATGAGCAACTTCTTCCTGAATGCATCTCCTCAAGCAAGGGAAACAAAAGCAAAAATGAACTCATGGGACTACATCAAACTAAAAAGTTTCTGTACATCAAAGGACACCATCAACAGAACAAAAAGGCATCCTACAGTATGGGAGAATATATTTGTAAATGACATATCCCAGCAAGGGGTTAACATCCAAAATATATAAAGAACTTACACACCTCAACACCCAAAAAGCAAATAACCCAATTAAAAAATGGGCAGAGGATATGAAGAGACAGTTCTCCAAAGAAGAAATTCAGATGGCCAACAGACACATGAAAAGATGCTCCACATCACTAATCATCAGGGAAATGCAAATTAAAACCACAATGAGATATCACCTCACACCAGTAAGGATGGCCAGCACCCAAAGGACTCAAAAGACTAAGAACAGCAAATGCTGGACAGGATGCAGAAAAAGGGGAACCCTCCTACACGACTGGTGGGAATATAAACTAGTTCAACCATTGTGGAAAGCAATATGGAGGTTCCTCAAAAAACTGAAAATGCAAATACCATTTGACCGTGGAATCCCACTCCTTCTAATTTACCCAAAGAATACAACTTCTCAGATTCAAAAAGACAGATGCACCGCTATGTTTATCGCAGCACTATTTACAATAGCCAAGAAATGGAAGCAACCTAAGTGTCCATCAGTATATGAATAGATAAAGAAGTGGTACATATACACAATGGAATACTATTCAGCCATAAGAAGGAAACAAACAAGTCCTTCCATTTGCAACAACATGGATGGAGCTGGAGGATATTATGCTCAGTGAAATAAGCCAGGCGGAGAAAGACAAGTGCCAAATGATTTACCTCATTTGTGGAATATAACAATGAAGCAAAACTAAAGGAACAAAATAGTAGCAGATTCAGAGACTCCAAGAAGGATCTAGTGTTTACCAAAAGGGAGGGGTGTGGGAGGGCAGGTGGGGAGTGAGGGAGAAGGGGATTGAGAAGTATTGTGTTTAGTATACATGGTATGGGGGGTTCCCGGGAAAACAGTGTAGCACAGGAAGGCAAATAGTGAATCTGTTACATCTTACTACACTGAAGGACAGTGACTGCTTTGGGATATGGGTGGGGACTTGATAATATGGGTAAATGTAATAACCACATTGTTCATTCATGTGAAACCTTCATAAGAGTGTATATCAATAATATCTTAATTAAAAAAAAAGACAAATCTACCTGGATAGGAGGAAAAAGATGGTGACATGAGAAGTGAGGCAGAAATCTTCTCCCAAAAACGATTATAACATGAAAATACAACAAATACAACTAATCCTGAAGGAGTAACCCAAAGACTGCAGAACATACTGTCTACTTCTGGCAAAACGTGAAGACCTCACAAGAAAGGGTAAAGTGGCAAATCCACAATCTAGTGGGACCCAAGCCCTCTCCCCATGCCAGCTTACAGGTGGGAGGAAGAAAAACAGAGAGGGGAGGGAGTAGAAGCTCAGGAATGCTAAACACCCAGCCCTGGAAATCTTCTCTGGTAGCACAAACCCACATTACATGGTGCTCTGGAGATTACTGGGGTTGGAAAGCAAAGACAGGCAGAATACTCAGACAGACTGAGATTCCAGCCTCTTGTGCAGAACAGGTACTCCCAACTGGCCCCTCCAGGATAAAAGAAAGGCAGGCACTTTGAAAGACTTCCCAATAGCAAGAGAGGTGCTAATGGGCAAAGATTACACAGGGCTTGCTGCTCAGGAGAAAGGGCAGGTGGACAAAATTGTCCCAGCACACTCAGCCCAGCAGGATGGGAACTTTCGGGAGCCCCGCACTGCAACACATAGCCTGCAGCTCCTTCTTTCCAGCAGGTACCGCTTTGTATTCCTGATGACCCGGCCATGGTGCCAGGCAAAGCCAGAAGGTGGCCCCACCTATAGCAGCTACAGGGATGTAATGCAGAGGCTCCTCCCTCCATGCTCAGCCCACTGGCCCTGGCAGTGGAGGCAGGCACTGTAGCCAGGAAGCAGGAAAAGAGCTCTTCCCTCCCACCAGGCACTGGTGTCCCATACCAGTTACCCCCACCATTGCTCCAGGCACTGGGCAGCTCCAGAGAGTAGAGCTTCTGGACACTAGAGGGCACCACCTACACAAATTTATTATTTCACAGAAATCTCTAGAAATATGAAACAGCAAAAACTTTCATACAAACAAAAATTCAGCAGACACCAGAAAGGGGGCTATGTGAAAGTGAAATCACCAATCTTCTTCATAAAGATTTCAAACTAAAAATCATACACATGCTCATGAAGCTACAGAAAAATATTCAAGATTTTAGGGAGGACTTCAACAAAGAGAGAAACTTTGAAAGATACATTATCTGAAATGAAACATACAATGGAGGGATTTAAAAGTAGATTTCATGAGGTAGAGGAGATGATAAATGAAATAGAAATTAGAGAAAAGGAAATCAAAGAAGTTGAGGCACAGAAAGAAAAAAGGATCTCTAAGGAATGAAAGAATAATATGAGAACTGTGCAACCAATCCAAACAGAACAATATTCACTTTATAGGGGTACCAGAATAAGAAGAGAGAGAAAAAGGAATAGAAAGTGTCTTTGAGGAAATAGTTACTGATAATTTCCCCAATCTAGGGAAGGAAATAGTCTCTCAGGTCATGTAAGTGCAGAGATCCAACACAAGGGCCCCTAAGAAGACAACACCAAGACTTCCCTAATCATTAGGGAAATGCAAATTAAAACCGCAATGATGTATCACCTCACACCAGTTAGGATGGCCAACATCCAAAAGACAAGAAACAACAAATGCTGGAGAGGATGTGGAGAAAGGTGAACCTTCCTACACTGTTGGTGAGAATGTAAATTAGTTCAACTATTGTGGAAAGCAATATGGAGGTTCCTCAAAAAACTAAAAATAGAAATACCATTTGACCCAGTGATTCCACTCCTAGAAATTTACCTGATAAAAACAAGATCCCTGATTTAGAAGGTATATGCACCCCTATGTTAATTGCAGCACTATTTACAATAGCCAAGATCTGGAAGCAACCTAAGTGTCCATCAGTAGATGAATGGATAAAGATGTGGTTAATATACACAATGAAGTATTACTCAGCCATAAAGAGAAAAGAAATCT
>JAVSCE010006217.1:0-37758 GCA_032199065.1 Smutsia gigantea
GGATGGGGTTACCAGGGCCAATCTGTATCTGACTCGGGGGCTGAAATCACAGGTGTATCTTCCTTAAAGCAGGAAGACGGGTGTCTGCAGTAGGGGGACAAGACAGCACACTCAGTGGTCAGGTAACCCGGTGACATGGGGAGAGCTGGTTGGCGTTTCTGAGGGATGTGGTAGGGCAGGTGGCACGCACACTGCTCAGTTAGGATGGCTCCTATCTGGACAACAAGCACCTGTTGGCCTGCCAGCTCCTCTGTGGCCCTGGGTTGGACCCATACTCTGTCCCTTCTGCAGTTTATGCTCTCGGAAGCCTGAAGTGACCCCACATGGTCTGAAGGTTGGAGGTGAGGCTCAGCAGCTGGTTTGTCCTTGGAAACACTGACCTTCCCTGTTGGAGTCAGCCATCCTGTCTGGGGTAGGGGATGGCTGTCCCTGGGGGTCCATCCTGGTCTGAGACAGTCCATGGAAGGTTGTCCTGGTCCTGGGGGCTGTCCTGGTGCTGGGGTCTATCTTGGTCCCTGGGGCACTGTCACTGGGCCCTGGGGGTGCATCTTGGACCCTGCAGGACCATCCTGTCCCTGAGGAGAACTGGCCCTGGGGGGGGGCCATCCTGGCCCTGGGTCATGCCTGTGGGGCCCCATAGACCACTGGGAATGCACCCTCAGCCTCCCTTCCCTGTGTGGTGCTCATTTTGTCAGCTTATCCTGACAATAAGTCCATTTCTGCACATGTACCTGGCACGGAGGCGGCGAATTCCCTGCCTCGGGCTGCCCTCCCACCTTCCTCTGGAGGACATCTGCCAGCTCTTCCCTCTCAATGTTCAGATGTCCACATGGCCAGAACGGTGTCCTCCGTGCACCTGGTCAGACTGTAAAATGCCGCTTCCTCACTCAGGGCATGGCTTTGCCACTTATGGGCGAGCATGTGAGCTCTTCTGGCAGCTTCCCCAGCCTGCCTGGCACTATGAACACGGACTGGATGTCACCACTGTGCCCACAGCTCTGGGACGTGCCCATCCACCACCTCTCCATCCCAGGTGAGGCCTCTGTGTGCCATAGGGATGCGGCTGTGGGATGGGTGCTGAGTAGGGGAACCCCACCAACCATATGTATGTGCACACACACGCAGGCACACATACAGCATCTCCCATTCTCCATCTGCTTTATTCTGCTTTGACCAACACAGGTCCGTGGTATGCCCCAGGCCAGCATGGCTTTCAGGAGGCATGGCAGTGTAAGGGTTTTGGTAATGCTTCCCTTGGCCACTCCATCCCTCTGTGTAGAGAACCCCTGGGGAACGTTGGTGAAATCACGGAGGTTCTTGACACAGAGGGGATGGAGCCAGGGAGGTGGCCACAGGGGCCCTCGGGTTGGAGAGACCCAAAGTGGCTCAGGGCGGAGGCTGCAAAATGGGCTCCCCTCCTACTGCCTGGCAGAGTCCACTTCCAAGGCTGAATCAGAAAGAAGCAGCTGGTGATATGCAAAACACACACATGCCAAGATGGACATGGTGGTGCTGTGCACGCTGAAAACCCTCATGTTCGGCAACTTTGTCATACATTTCTACACAAACTTCCATGGAGAAGACAGGCACTCAAACAATATTAGGACTCATCTCTGCTGATAAAGAAAATCCTGATAATAGAATGTTAAGTAAAAAGCAGATTAGAAGTCGCAGTTTACTCTTGATTTTTGATATTTATATAGAAAACTAGATTATGCCCATATATAAATGGATCCATATGTCATATAAAATATATATACATACAAAATGCATATAAGTATATATGTCAATGGAGGTGCTAATTTTTTTACCTGTATGTTTCCATTTTCTGCAATTAATGTCTATTTGGCATGATTTTTTTGTGGCTGCTAAAACAAGGCACCACAGACTGGGGGCTTAAACCACAGGAATCATCCTCCCCGGCTCTGGAGACCAGACATCTAAGATCCAGGCGGGGCTCTGAGGTCCAGGCAGGGCAGGGCCAGGCTCCCTCCACAGGCTCCAAAGAAGGCTCCTTTCTGCCTCTTCCAGCTTCTGGGGGATCCAGGCGGCATATGGCCATATCCCTCCAGTCTCTCTGTCTCCACATGGCTTCCCCACTGTCTGTCTCTCTCCCCTTGTCTTTTATGAGGACACCTGTCACTGGATTTAGGGGTACCCTTTTCCTGAAAGACCCTATTTCCCCACGGTTCCATTGCTGGATTCTGGGTGGATGTGAGTTTGGGGCACCCTCCATTCCCTGCTGTGTGTAGCTTCTCTGTGTGCAGCTCAGAGAGGTGTGTGCTGTGAAACGTGCCCTGCTTGCTTGCAGGGAGCCATGACACAATGACATACTGCTTGAACAAGAAATCCTCCATTTCCCATGACCAGTCCTGGCTACTGCAGCTTCTGGACAAGGTCCTGCTGTGCATTACCCGCCCTGTGGTGATGAAGTGGTCTGTCACGCAGGTAAGGGTACGTGGGCTCAGAGGCTGGTTTCTGACCAGCATCACCCCACCCTGGCAGGTGCCCTCATTCCTGCTAGGGAAGTAGAATTGAAAACAAACTCTGCTAGCCCAGAAAACCTCCCAGGAGGCAGGGGAGGAAGAATGTGGCTCTACTCTTGGAGAATCACTTGGGATGCATGTCACTGCTGGCCAGTAACCGCCTTTGTGTAAACAGTCTCTCATTTCCTTGTCCTGGGCCAGGAGGCTTTGCAGCTGGGAGCCAGGTGGGCGGTGGCATGTTCTTCCTCACTGAGCACATGTCTGAGATGCTCCGTCCAGTGGGAAATGTCCCCTGGCTGTGGAGTCACCCACAGGCTTGTTTAGAGATTTGCACACCTTTGGAAATGGGAGGAAGCTGCAATGACCGGTTTTCTCCAGTAGGCACTCTGGGGAGGGAGCAGGAGCTGCCCCACCTGGTAAATCTGCTCACATCCTTCAAGCCCAGCCCTTGTCATTGGTGTGGGTCAGCGCTGTTGAGACCTGGAGAGCAGCTGGGAGAGGTCCTGGGGGACAGAAAGCAGCCTCCCTGCAAGTCAGTCATGGCCTGTCACTCTGCACACGCTCAGCCAGCACCTTCCAGGGAGCCACCTGTAACCCAGGGGCCGGTGCCATGTGGGCACCTGGGGAGCAGCCGGCCCTCCTCCACCTCTGCTTTGGAGGCACTCAGTCTGCAGGGCTTTCTGCTGACAGGGACTCAGCCTCCAGAGACCCTACTCTCAGCTGGCTGCCCCCAGCCCCAGGCTCTGCCCTTTGTATGGCTTTGCTCTGGAGTTTCATCATGTGGCAGCTGGACTCTTCTGGGACCTGCAAGGCAGGGAGGAGGCGTGGAATGTAGGGAAACCACATTCCCACCTTGGGGCAGGTGCTTGGGCTGGCAGAGCTGGTCAGTTGCCAGAGCCCTTGGAGGGAGGAGGGTCCCCAGCAGCCTGGGGGAGCTACCAAGCTGGGATCCCTCAGAGCTGGGATCCTGGAGTCCCTTGGGATTCTTGCTTTCCATTATTACCATGTGTAGAAGGCAAGCTACTGCTTCTTTGGCTTTTTCTATTATTTTTTGTACAGGGCACAGTATATTTTTCCTTATTGGTTTTTATATTATTACTTTCCCATCATTACTCTGTGTAGAGAGCACACTCCGTTTCTTCTCCTTTACTTGGTTTCACATGGATTCTTGCTTTCCCATGACTGCTTTCCACAAAGAGCACAGTACCACTTCTTTCACGTTTTGGTGTTAATATTGCGCTTGTGTTTTCTATTATTTTGAATAGAAGGAAAGTCCCATTTTCTATATTTATATTAATTTCTCTCCCTCTGTCACTGTGTGTACAGGGAATAATGCCATTTCCTCTTACTTCTGTAAGTTACATTAGTTCTGGCTCCCATTTTTACTGTGTGTGCAGTAGAGCTGTTTCTCCCTACCCTCTCTCTGGATTCCTTCTTACCTTCCTCATGCTATAGCAGGGTGGGGACCGTCCCCACTGTAGCTGGCCTTCCTCACCTCCTCCTGACCTCTGAGGGTCCAGGTTGGGCATTCAGGAGCCTGGCAAAGTGCAACTGAGGGCCACAGTGGGGTCCCTTCCCTGAGACTGCCTGGAAGGAGGCAGAGGCAGGACCCTGCAGGACGTCACGAGACCAGTGTCAGTGCCAAGAAGGCATTCACCACAGGGATAGGGTCCCCCAAGGCTCTGCCTGGGGCTCCACATGGCCAGGGTCACCTGTAGAGCAGGATCCCAAATGCATGGCCCAAGTGGGCTCAAACCCTACCAGCACCAACAACTTTTGATGCCACAAATGGCAGGTGGGCACCCCAAACCCACTTCCCGGTCCCTGTGAGGTGTCCTGGGTGGGAGCCGCCCCACCCTGGCAGAGATGGCCAGCCTTTTCCCACAGACGCTGAATGTCACAAAGCAGCTGGACGCCGGGGTCTGGTACCTGGACCTTTGCATTGCACACATGCTGGAGGGCTCTGAGAGGAACCTGCATTTCATTCACTTGGTATACACGACTGCACTGGTGGAGGTAAGGTGCAAGAGACATGGCACCAGGTGTGCAGTGTGGGGAGGCTACGGCCAGGAGGGCCCCCCTCCACTCGTGGTGAGGGACTCATGTATGTGCCAGATGGGAGAGGCCGGCCTTTGTCCACCAGGCATGGACAGTCATTCCCCATGCCTTTCTAAGGACTGATCCATATCCGGGCACACATACCCCACTGCACACCCTCCAGGACCTCAGGCTTTATGTCACTTGCTGGCACTTCCATGCTCCCTGGTGCTTCCAGACTTCACACATGCCATGCCCTCTGGAGGGGGCAGGCACATGGGGTCACACACATGCACACACATGTACTCATGTACACATGGCCTTTTGAGGTGCACACATATGGTCACACACATGTACTTCTCCCCCAAGAAGGTGACAGGTGGGCTGGCTGTCCTTCATGGAGGCTGGGTTCATGAGGGCAGCATCATGTTCTTATAACTGCTTGCACAGAATCTGGCCTGTTTGTCCAGTTTTCTTGGGGAAGCCCCTGTGACTGCCAACACCTCCATCTTCCTGGGCTCTGGGGGGACCCACTGCAGCTCAGCTCCCCTCTCCCCTGCCAGGACACGCTCACTGAGGTCTCTGACTGGCTGGAGCAGCACCCTCGGGAGGCAGTCATCCTGGCGTGCAGGAATTTCGAGGGCATGACAGAGGGCCTGCACGAGTACCTGGTCACCTGCATCCAGAACATCTTTGGGGACATGCTGTGTCCCCGAGGGGTGAGGAGGGCCCCGACCCACACCTGTCCCTGGCCCTGGCAGCGTGGTGGACAGGGGTGCAGTCACTGCCATCTGCTCACTGGGTCCCACCCTGCATGACACTGAGTGTCCTGGTGCTGGGGAGGCTGCTGACAGGCCTCCTGAGATCCACACAGGGCAGAGACACTGCTCTCAGGTGCCACATGCAGCCCAGCCATGCTCATGTAGGAAGGACGTCCCAGGACACAGCACAGAGGGGGCCCTCTCCCACTTTTTGGGTCACACTTAGTGCTGGTTCAGAAGATGCCACATCCTGACACCCTGAGTACACGTGTCCTGGGATGGCCACAGCAGAGCACACAGTCGGAGGCTCAGGGCAGATTATTTCCCCAGTCTGGGAGGCTGGACCCTCTGAGGTCCAACTGTGGTCAGGGCTGGGCCTTCCGAGCCTCCCTCCCGGGCGTGTGGATGCCGTCCTCTCCCTGTGTCCTCACAGGGTCGTCCCTCTGTGTGTGTCTGTGTCCTCATCTCCTCTTTTTATAGGGATACCAGTCCTGTGGGATCAGGGCCCACCCTATGACCTCATTTACTTCAATCCCCTCTTTAAAGACCCGTCTTCCAATACAGCCCCACTCTGAGGTCCTAGGTTGAGGGCTTCTGCATGTGGACTTGGGGACACATTTCAGCCCGCAACACACCCTGAGCTTTGATTATCGAGTGACTGACTCCTGCTGTTGGCTGCTGGAGGCTGGTGTGCACCCCCTAGTCCGCGGGGAGCCTGAGAAGTTAAGTCAACATCTGTTTTGGCCAAGATGACATCAATTCCTTCAGGTCCTTTGTTTTTGGCATTTCTCCAGTTGGCACCCCAGGCCCACAGTGGTTTGAGGCCAAAATAGGGACAACAGGGCTGCCATGAGATAGGGACCCCCAGGGCCTCAGGCCCCAGGCAGAATGTTGGGGAGGCTGCCCAGGGGATTCACCCACACGCTGGGGCCCACATGGACAACCCACAAAACCACCATTATTGTGCACAGGCCCACAAAACCACCACCCCTTTGACACACTGCCCCTCCCCTGCAGGAGGTGCCTACACTGGGTCAGCTATGGGCATGAGGCCAGCAGGTGCTCGTGTCCTATGAGGATGAGGGCACTGTGAGCCAGCAGGGGGAGCTGTGGCCCAGGATCCCCTACTGGGGGGGGGGACCAGGTGAAGCCCGAGGAGCTTGTCCACTACCTGGAGCACATGAAGAGCAGAGGCCGCCCAGGTACATGGGCCAGGAGGGGCACCAGCTGCAGCCAGGAATGAAAGGTCGTGTGCAGGGTGCATGCACATGCACACACATGTACACAGAGATGAGTGCACACATGCACAAATATTCACACACGTGACACACACACACACACACACACACACGCAGGTGCAAGAGGCAGCCCTTGCTAGGTCTGCACGTCAGATGGTCCAGCCGCCAGTCCCAGGTGAGACCTGATGACACTCATGTGCATGGTGTGGCCTCACACATGCTGCCCGTATTCATTGCACACGTGTCCTACAAAGACAAACACATGGTCACACTGGGCACCCTCCCCACCGAGCCCAAGGCCAGACCCTGATTCCCACTTGCCAGAGCCTGCCATCTCCTCCATCACTCTGTCTCTATCAGATTTATTGTCTTCCTCAGTTTGCAGCTTTCTCTGTGTGGAATCCTCCCTACATTGGTAATATGGCCTATTTCACTAAGCCTGTCCTGGGCTGCCTGTCCTGCACGCTGCCACCCTTGTGGGGCAGAGCCCGCTGGGCACTCACGCTGGCTCAGTCCTGTGCCATCAGGCAGCAGGAGCTCTGACATGGCCCAGCCCCCAGCCTGGGGTGAGGAGTGCCATGGGCTCACGTGTTCACATGGCTCCCCAGGAAAATCCCTCACACATTTCCCATGCTTCTCTTCATGATGTGTTAGCTTCTTTAAGGAAATCAGCCCTTTCGTGCAAACATGCTGCAAATAGCGGCCTCGGCTCATCACATGATGGTCGTGGTGTTGGCAGCACATGCTCACTGCTGGGAGAGGGACCTTCTCTTGATGCGGAGTCTGTGTGACACACTTCCCCCATGGTCAGGGTGTGTGGCTGTGAGGTGGATGCGTTGTTCTTCAGGTCCTGCTGTCCCCCTCCAGGTACCTGTGCACCCTGGCTGTTAGCTTAGCTCCGTGTGGTGAGCCACTTTGTCTGAGTCGACCTTGTGCATTTTGAATGACTGAAATCCATGGTGTTACACAAATTCAGTGCAGCCAGACTGCAGAGGCAAAGCCCTGCCGAGGTTAGGAGCATCTTGGACGCCAGCTGCGTGGTACCTGGTGTCAGCTGGTGTGGCCTGTTTTTGTCCTGGATGCTAGGCTTCAGCTTGTGGTTCATCCACTGCTCTTAGCGTCCTTGCTCAGCCAGAACAGCTCTGCTCAGGGCTGACAGGAACTGCTAGGTGGGATTTCCAGGAGGTGGGATTTGAGGGCCAAAGTCTGGGTGCCAAACCTGGCAGCATCCTGAATTTAGCCAGTTCTACTTCATGGGGGGTGGGAGATGCTTGAAAAGTCCCTGGAGTGCAGATACCCCAGGTAGTCGTGGGATGAACAGACAGACACGTGGGGTCCTACTGCAGTGGAGTATGTCTGTCCATGGAAAGGAGTGACGTCTGACATGCGGATGAACCAGGAAAATGAGGTTCACAGAAGCCAGACACACAGGGACACACAGTGTGGGATCCATTCACAGGAAACACCCAGAACAGTCAGATCCACAGACAGAATGTGGATTCATGGCTGTCGGGCTGGGAGGGGTGGGGAGACCTGCTCGTGGGGATGGGTCTCCTTTGGGGGATGAATGTTCTGGAATCACAAACAGATGATGTCCGCACATTGTGAACATGCTAAAATGCATCTGAATTTTAAATCTGCAACCACCTTAAAATGGTGATTTCATTGTTTTTCATGATTTCACCTCCGTTTTGAGAGAGGCAGCATTGAGGGCATCTCGTGCAGCCAGTGCTCAGTACCATGGGGAGTGGGAAATCGAGTCCTGGAGCTATGAGGGGCCTCCCCACGCAGACTTCGGGTGAGACTTCCAGTGGGACCTTGCCTGCTGCCCCTTCCGCACCTCCCCGATCCTGAGTGTCCACAAGGACCGGCTCTCAGTGGCTCTCCATGCTCTAAAGCAGCCTTTCTGCCAGCACATGGGCTGTATCCTAAGGGAGAGCACGGGACCCAGCCCAGTGGCAGCCAAGCAGGCTGTGTGGCTCAGTGTGGACCTCGGGTCTCTACAAACCACTCTGCCCTCGCCACACACCGAGTTCAGGCCAGTGGTGATGTGCCTCACTGGGGCATCCTAAGCACAGGCTGCGGCCCCTTGGAGGTCCTGCTTCAGCAGACCCGGGGTGGCCTGGCAATCTGCATGTCTCAGGATTCGGGGACCGAGCTAGGAAACCATTGGCCAACTCTGTGAACGAGTCTCCTTCTGCGGCTGTGACAAAGGCCACAACCTCACAGCCTGGAACACAAATGGGTTCTCTTGTAGTTCTGAAGGCAGACATCCAAACGGGTGGCCCTGGCTGATGTCCAGGTGTGGGCATGGCTGGTTCCTTCTGGGGGCTCCAGAGAGAATCCACCTCACACATTCCCTGGTTTCTTAGGGTGCATACAGTCCTCAGCTGTGACCCCTTCACACCTTCTTTCTGCCTGATGCCATCGTCACACAGCTTCCTCCTCTGCCCTCAGATCCCCCCGACCAGGCTCTCACAGGGACGCTTCTTGATGACACTAGGCTAACAGATCATCCATGGTTATCCCAGGATCATTAATGGAATTACATCCCCAAATCTGTTGGCCCTATAGTCACATATCCACAAGATCCAGGGGTGAGGATGAGGTGTCTGTGGGGACATTTCCCATCCACTGTCCTGTGTAACAGAAGTATGTGAAATAGACACCTTTACTGTCAGGACTCCAACTTCTTGGGGGAGATCTGAAGCTGAAATGAGAAGTGGGGAGAGACGCATGGGCTGATGGCAGGAGATAGGATGTGGGAGCCCCATGTGCCCTCTGTCTCACATCAATTTCAGGTGGGCTGTTCGTGGCGGGCATCAACCTGACGGAGAACCTGGCCTACATCCTCCTGCACCCGTCCGAGTCCCTCAAGACGATGATGCTCCCCAGCCTGCCTTACCTGAGCAGGTGGGTGCAGGAGCAGTGCCAACATCATTGCGGGCGACTTCATTGGCACGGACGCTTTCACCAGCAACATCATACGGCTCAATGAGAAGCTGCTTCCATGCTGACCGAGTCCTTTCTCAAACTCAGCACACAGGAGGTGTCAAGATTCATCCTTCTTCCCATGAGGCCACGTGGTTTTCCCCAAATGCAGGCAAGAAGAGTGGGTCTGGGCAATGTGGGTGAGACAGGGCCCCTGTGCATCCTTCCTCAGAATGCCCCCCTCAGGGGCACCTGGCTCCCCGCTGCTCAGCATCCCTGTGGATTCATCAGTGACCTTGGGGTGGATTCCTCAGCGTCTCTGTGGCTCCCTCAGAATCTCTGGGGTGGATTCCTCTGTCGCTGCAGGGTTCAGTGCATATGCTGATGACTAAAGCTCCTCAAGGGAAGGCTTACCCAGATCGTGGGGGTCTGTTCCCCCTGGCCTAGCCCAGCCCAGCTGTGCTGTGGTTGCCCATGAGAGGCTCCGAGGCGCCCCTCCCCTGGGGACTTGCAAGAGCAGCAGAGTGACATCCCCACAGCCCCAGGGGTGACGTGAATGGGGAGCACTGAGTGTGCTGGGACCCTACTGAGAAAACCATCTAGAGAAATGATGTGACCAACCTGTTTCTATCTCTGAGGACATCAGCCTCTGTTCGCATTTCCCAGCCAACAGGCTGCCCTGTGCTCACTGCTCTCTTTGGCTTTTCTGGCTGGAATGGGACTGGTTGGGGCTGTTTGGGAGTTTGCCACAAAGAGCGGGGGAGACGGGCCCACACTGTCCTCCCGTTTCCCACAGGCCTGGGTACAGTGTCTCCAGGTGTGAGACGGCAGGCATAGCAAAAGCTCCTGGCCCACTGGCCACCACGGGGCTGAGGTGCACTTGGTTGCTCAGGCCCTGCTGTCCTCCAGCCACTCACGTAAGGGTCCCAGCCTGCCTGCTCTGCCCAGCTGTGAGGCCTCCTAGGTGCCTGGATTCCGACGGGGCCTGTGCCTGCATTCTGGACCCTGCCTCACCTGTGATTCTCTCTGAGGCCTGCAGAAGTGTTTGTCAAAATTTCAACTTCCCCTGCACTCTTAGGTTTCTTAGACTCTATTCTCCATCCATTTGCCACGAAGCCAATTATATTAACTAGATTTCCTTATTTTCTGTGTCTTTGATGTTCTGGCATTTGCAGGCCTTGCAGACCCAGAGACACTGCCCTCCCAGGGCTAGCTGACTCCCAGAGATAAAAATGACTTACGTGGGAGCAGGCCTCGTCCCTGATCTGACAGACACCATGCTGATGTTCCCTGCCCCAATCTCCCAGGGCCAGGTGCCAGAGCCCCACAGGGTCATTCTGGCCAGCCAGACCCATCCTGCTGTACCCTCCCTGGCAAGCTCTGTGGCCTCATGCTCCTGCCTCCTGGCCACAACAGGGCTCATCTGCTGTGGCCCCACTACATTCCCTCTGCTCCTGGAAAGTGGAAATAGTCGTTCTTCTCTTGGTGGTTTGACTCCATGTTGGCTCAGCCACTCTACGAGCTATAAAGCCCATGGGAACAGAGGAGACCCTGAGTTGCCCCATTCTGTGGGAGGCAGGGCATAGTCAAGGACGCCTATTAGCCACTTTGTGAGACCAGGAACCCAGCACCATGAGTGCAGAGGTCACAGGAACGTACCTTGTGCAGGAGCTTCACAGAGCTGGAGGTTCCAAGTTCTTGGCCAGATAACAGCCCTAAGCACACCTCTATTCACTTCTGCAGCAAGAGGGTGGCAGGGCTTCCTGCGTAGCGCCATGTTCTGGAGCGTTCCTCCTATCATGGAAGCCTTTAGGCATGCTGCTGTCTTGGATACTCTTGAGAAGCACTATTTAACCCATGCTGGAGCATGTTATCTTTGCTACCAAATTAGTCTTTTTTTCCAAAAGAAAATCTGCTGTGCTCTCAGTACCATTACTTACCAAACATGCCCAAAATCTGGAAAGGGAGGCTCCTGGCCATGCCACTGTGTCCTGCCTCAGCTCCCGCCAGACCCTGGTGCTCAGGAGAGCACGTGGAGATGCAGGAACGTGTTTATTGTAGTTGGACACAGTGAGCGCTGCTCCCTCTATCGATCCCACAGTCACCTTCCATTTGTGTCAGGTAGGGTTCAACCTGATTCACTGAACTCTAAACAGAAGACAAGGAAGTCAGATTTATTGACGGATTTTTGTTACCATTTTTGGTAACACAGTAGGATCTTTAGAAATGTCCAGATCTTACACTTTTTTGGGTCACAGGCACCGAAGAAAAATCCCAGTGTACTGTCCTACTCAGCTTATTTTCCTCTATAAATTCAAGGACTGGACCAGGCTTAAGTTTTGTGATAGTTTAACCTCTGCCATGGGGACATTAACCAAAGATTAGTTTTTTTAATTGCGAAGATGAGTTTCTGAGACTTGTATGGAGAGTCACGTTCTCTGGGAAGGGTCTTCCCAGGAGGGTGACTTCACAATGCCTTAGCGCCTGCGGCGTGTGGGAGGGGCAGGCACAATCCTGTCCTGTCTCCACAGCCATGTTGCCAGTGTGGCCGCGTGGTGGGAGTCACTGGTGCTGCGTGTCTGCTCAGGGAGCTGCTGCTCAGTGGTGGCCCAGGGCACCTTCCTGTGTAAGATACAGAGTGGGGACACTGGGCGTCTGCCCGGCCCTGACGCCTTCCTCCCTCCTGCCCACGTGGGTTTGTTCTCAGGGCACAGACTTTTCCGGGAACCGCAGACCCCAGAAGGAGGTGGGGGGCATGATGAAGCCCATCTCAGAGAGAGGGAGAGCCTGGTGCTGACAGTTTTGCCTGCTCCCCCAGGAAAGCCTAACACCTCCTCTGTGGGCCCAAAGTCCTCCCCCCACTTTCTGTGGGACCCCAGAGCCCTCACATTTGTGGGGCCTTGAGCCCCTCCCTCTGGGGCACCATAAAACCTCCAACTGCCCCCCTTCACTAATATCCCATAGTGTGTTGAGACCCTGCAGGGCAGAGCTCTCCTCCCCGGTCCTCAGGGCGAGCCTCTGTGAGTGGGGAGGGGACACCAAGCAGTAGGGTGTCCCAGGAGGAGAGCGGCCAAGACCAGAACCACCCCCAGCCCCTCATAGTCTCCAACCAGGGAGGACTTGGGGTGCAGCAGACAGGAGTGAGGAGGCCTCACTCAGAGTGCAGAGGGTGAGGGTTAGGCCGGCAGAGCAGTGGCCACCCCAGGTGGGCTAGCACATGGTGGCAAAGTCAAGGCCATGCAGGCCTTCAGTGTGATACACCCATCAAGGCCTTGTGAGCTGGACGTTTATATGACTGAAGACGGTTATGTCTGGGGTCTCTGGCAGCAGCTTGAACGAACTCTCCAACCCGCTGGATTCTGGTCACAACTCTGGAAAGGGGCAGAGGTACGATACACTTTGATAGAAAAACAACTGGCTGCCATGTATCACGCCTTGCTGGCTATAGAACCCATGACTGGAATGGCCACGATAAAGGTAATAACCACCTATCCCATCTTGGGGTGGGTACGAGACTGGACCCAAAAGCCAAGGAGTGGTGTGGCACAAACACCCACACTGGCCAAGTGGGGTGCTTACCTGCAGCAGCGTAGTGCCCTCTCTAGAAGCCCCTTGAGTGAAGAACTCCAATGTTTGTTGGGGCCAGTAGCATATACTAGTGAAAAGCAGGAAGAACTTGCTTTTGAACCATTAGTAGCAGAGTCCCTATCAGGAGGGAAGAGCCCCTATACCCAAAAATGCATGGTACACAGATGGCTCCAGGCTTGGGCAGCCCCCAAAATTGAGGGCCACAGCTTTCCATCCTAAGACTGAGACAATATGGACGCATGATGGTGAGGGGAAGAGCAGCCAATGGGAAGAGCTGCGGGCTGTGTGGCTTGTGATCAGCCAGGAGCCCTCCCCTATAGTTGTCTGCACTGACAGCTTGGCTATTGGGGCTTGACCCTGTGGCTACCAACCTGGTACCATGCCAACTGACTGGTTGGTCACCGACCCCTTTGGGGGCAAGAATTGTGGCAAGACTTATGGGCCTGTGGTCAGACTAAAATAATTACAGTATACCATGTGACAGGTCATTTGCCACTGGCATCTCCAGGAAATGATGAAGTAGATAAATTGGCCCAGATACATTGGTTAGAAGGAAAGCCTGCCTCTGATGTAGCCCAATGGCTACATCAGTGTTTGTTGCATGTGGGGCCAAAGACAATGTGGGCTGTAGCCTGTAGGTGGGGCTTGCCTTTGACCTTCGAAGAACTTAGTAGGGCCCAGCAGGAGTGTGTTGTGTGCTTACACCGAGTTCCACAGCAACATGGGACAATGGCTAAGGGGCCTATACCCCTCATCAGGTGGCAGATAGACTATATTGGGCCTCTACCTGTGTTAGAAGGATATCGGTATACATGACTTGTGTGGACACAGCTACTGGACTTCTGGTTGCTTTTCCTACCCGCTGGGCAGACCAGCAGATGACCAAAAGAGGCTTGGAGTGTCTCTTTGCCACCTATGGCTGACCACAGGTAATTGAGAGTGATCAGGGCACCCATTTTACTGGATATACACTGCAAGAATGGGTGCAACAGCTGGGAATCAAATGGAAGGTTCATGTGCCATACAATCGTATCACATCAGGCATGATAGAGAGGCACCTGGCTTCTTAAAATCCGGACTAAAGTCAGATACCAATAGTCTGTGGGGATGGTCACTCCACTAATGGACCATGCTATGGCGTTTGAACGAGAGAACCTGAAAGGGATCCCTAAGCCCTGTAGACATGCTAACACATACGGCTGCCTCCCTATACAACTGCAAGTACAAACCAAGGAAGAATCACTGAAGCCGAGGTTCGGCCACCAGAATAACATCTTGCTGCCAGCACCAACTGCACTGAACCCCAGAGACTCCATTGAGTGACGTGGCCTTGGACCTTTCGACACATGGACCAGCGATGGCTGGTGTCCTGTGTATTCCTGGAATAACAGCAGAGTGGCCACCAAAGGTCACAGTAGTATATCCTGAATGGCCAGAAGGTAGGACAATTTTACTGGGGAGTTTTGTCATTATGGCCAGTGCATGCACCTCCAGTAGCACTATGTATAGACCCTTCAGTAACCCCCATAGGAAAAGGAGTAAAAGTATGGTATGCTAGACCTGGGAGGGACCCACTTCCTGCCACAGTCCTATCACAGGACCACTCTCTTGCATGCATCCTACCTGATGGACAAGATTTGCCTATGTTGGTGGCATTAAGACATGTCTTATCTCCCATAAAGTATTGTGGATTGGACACTTCCTCTGGCTTGAGGATTATCATAATTTTTGTTACCTGTATCAAAATGTTGCTGTATCTTAATTTTTATTATCTCTAAGTTTTTGTTATCCTCTGTTGCTATTGTGGAATCTGCTTACAGTGCTGCAGCTTTCTCACGCAGGGACTGTTGCGGAAGATCGAAAATGTGTACACTGTAAGGCGAGAATCCTGGAGGGGTGGAGTGTGGGGAAGATGGGGCTCCTATGGCTGGGACCCTCACTGAACTTAAACCACCTGATGATGTAACTGGCCTGTTGCAGGGCTACCGCTTCCACACCTTTAGCCAATAAGCTATTATTGTGCTATAGAGAGAGCGTAGCCCACTGCTCTGGGAGGAGGCAGAGACGCTAGTTCTTGACCTCCCACAGGTAGAACAAGCCAGGTAAATAACCCTTTCACCCCAAAGAATGTTTTGCTGTCAATTTCTTTGGTCACATTGAATTCATAGTGAACATGACTGGGGCTGAAACCCATTGGCAAGACACATACCAAAGCCTTCATCCAGCGGGACCCAGGCCCTTCCCCCACCCCAGCTCACAGGCAGGAGGAAGAGAAACAGAATGGGGAGGGGGTGGAAGCCTGGGAATGCTGAACATCTACCCCCGGAGATCTGCTTTGCGATCAGAAACCTACACTGTGTGGTGCTCTGGAGGCCAGGGAGCTGGAACAGGTGGAGTGCTTGAGAGGCATATTCGGCTGTTTGTGGAGGACGGGATCCACACCCAGCAGCTCTGGGACAAGGGAAAGGCAGGCAGTCTGAGAGGCTTCCTAGCAGCGAGAGGGCTGTTGAAGGGGCAGGGTTTGCACAGAGCTGGCTGCGCAGGAGTAGCGATAGGGGGACAAGGTTGTCTGGGTGCACTCTGCCCAGCAGATTGGGAAATTTCAGCAGCTTCAGGGACTCCATCCCTGCAGCTGGCTACTCAGCTCCAAGGCCCTACACTGTGATATGCAGACTGCCGAGCCTTCCTCCTGGCCTGACAGCACTGGCTCGCAAACCAGCAGTCACTGCGCTGGGAACAGGCCAGTCAGAGGGAGGCCCTGCCTACAACAGGTAGAGATGCAAAGCACCAAGGCTTACACCCGTCTGCTCAGCCCACTGGCTCTAATACTGGAGACAGGCACAGCTGAAGGGAATCAGGAAACAGATCCTTCCCTCCCCCAGACACCAGCGCTGCTCCCCTATGATCCCCAACCTCACTCTAGGGGCTGATCAACTCTAGAGACTGGAGCTTCTGGGCACTAGAGGGCACCACACAGAAATATGAAATGTCAAAAGAACATGGTTCAGACCAAAATCCCACAAACCCCAGAAAAAGGGCCAAATGAAACTCTGAACTCACCAATCTTCCTGAAAGAGAGTTCAAATTAAATAATCATAAACATGCTATGGAGGTACAGAAAAATATTCAAGAACTCAGGAACAAATTTAAGATGGAGAGTCAATCATTAGGAAATTCCATATCTGAAATTCAACATACAATGGAGGGATTTAAAAGCAGAGCAGATGTAGTAGAAGAGATGGTAAATGGAATAGAAATTAGAGAAGAGGAATCAAAGAAGCTGAGGCACAGAGATGAAAAAAGATCTCTAAGAATGAAAGAATATTGAGAACTGTGTGACGAATCCAAATGGAACAATATTCGCATTATAGGGGTACCAGAAGAAGAAGAGAGAGAAAAGGGATATAAAGTGTCTTTGAGGAGGTAATTGCTGAAAACTTCCCCAATCTGGGCAAGGAGAAAATTTCTCAGGCCATGGAGGTGCACAGATCTCCCAACACAAGGGGCCCAAGAAAGACAGCATCAAGACATATAATAATTAAACTGACTAAGATCAAGGATAAAGACAGACTTTTAAAAGCAGCCAGAGAGAGAAAAAAGATCACATACAAAGGAAAACCCATCAGGCTATCATCAGATTTCACAACAGAAACCTTACAGGCTGGAAGGGAGTGGCATGATATATTTAATGCAATGAAGCAGAAGGGCCTCGAACCAAGAATACTCTACCCAGCAAGGTTATCATTTAAATTTGGAGGAGGGATTAAACAATTTTCAGATAGGCAAAAGCTGAGAGATTTTACCTCCCACAAACCACGTGTACAGTACATTTTGGAGGGACTCCTATAGATAGAAGTATTCCTAAGGCTAAACAGATGTCACCCAAGGGATTGACAAAGAGTACAGAATATGATTCAGAACATAAAAAGAATGGAGGAGGAAGAAAAAGAAAAAGGAGGAAAAAAAAAGAACCTTTCAGTTGTGTTTGTAGTAGCATATGAAGTGAGATAAATTAGACTATTAGATAGTACGGGAATTACCCTTGAACCTTTGGTAACCCCAAATCTAAAGCCTGCAATGGCTATAAGTACAAACCTATCAATAATAGCCCTAAATGTAAATGGTCTGAATGCACCAATCAAAAGACACAGAGTCACTGAATGGATAAAAAAACAAGAGCCATCTATATGCTGCCTACAAGAGACTCACTTTAAACCCAAAGACATATACAGACTAAAAGTGAAGGGATAGAAAAAGATATTTCATGCAATAGGGAGAAAAAATTCACAAGAGACAAAGAAGGTAATTACATAATGACAAAGGAGTCAATCTAACAAGAAGATATAACCATTATAAATATCTATGCACACAACACAGGAGCACCAACATATGTGAAACAAATAGTAACAGAATTAAAAGGGGAAACAGAATGCAATGCATTCATTCTAGGAGATTTCAACTCCACTCACTGCAAAGGACACATCAACCAGACAGAAAATAAGTAAGGAGACAGAAGCACTGAACGAAACATTAGAACAGATGGAGCTAACAGACATCTACAGAAGTCTACACACAAAAACAGCAGAATACACATTCTTCTCAAGTGCACATGGAACATTTTCAGAACATATACTAGGCCACAAAAAGAGCCTTGGTAAATTCCAAAAGATTGAAATTGTACCAACCAGTTCTCAGACCACAAAAGAATGAAACTAGAAATAAATTACGCAAAGAAAATGAAAAATCCCACAAACACATGGAGGCTTCATAACACACTCCTAAATAACCAACGGATCAATGACCAAATAAAAACAGAGATCAACAATAATTCAACACCGCAAAATCTGAGATGCAGAGAAGGCCGTGCTAAGAGCGAAATATATTGCAATACAGGCCTACCTCAGGAAAGAAGAACAATCCCAAATGAACAGTCTAAACTCACAATTAACACAACTAGAAAAGGAAGAAGAAATTAGGCCCAAAGTCAGTAGAAGAAGGGACATAATAAAGAATGGAGCAGAAATAAATAAAATCAAGAAGAATAAAACAATAGAAAGAATCAATGAAAGCAAGAGCTGGTTCTTTGAGAAAATAAACAAAATAGATGAACCCCTAGCCAGACTTCTCAAGAAAAAAAGAGAGTTTACGCACATAAACAGAATCAGAAATGAGAAAGGAAAAATCACTAAAAACACCACAGAAATACAAAGAATTATGAGAGGATATTATGAAAAATTATATGCTAACAAACTGGATAACTAGAAGAAATGGATAACTTTCTAGAAAAATACAACCTTCCAAGACTGACCCAGGAAGAAACAGAAAATCAAACAGACCAATTACCAGCAAAAAAATTGAATTGGTAATCAAAAAGCTACCTAAAAACAAAACTCCTGGACCAGATGGTTTCAATGCTGAATTTTATCAAACATTTAGTGAAGACCTAGTACCCATCCTCCTTAAAGTTTTCCTAAAAGTAGAAGAGGAGGGAATACTCATAAACTCATTCTATGAGGCCAACATCACTCTAATACCAAAACCAGGCAAAGACACCACAAAAAATGAAACTACAGACCAATATCCCTGAACATGGATGCAAAAATACTCAACAATATATTAGCAAACCGAATTCAAAAACACATCAAAAAGATCATCCATCATGATCAAGTGGGATTCATCCCAGGGATGCAAGGATGGTGCAATTTCAAAAATCCATCAACATCATCCACCACATCAACAAAAAGATGGACAAACATGACATGACCATATCCATAGATGCTGAAAAAGCATTCAACAAAATTCAACATCCATTCATGATAAAAACTCTCAACAAAATGGGTACAGAGGGCAAGTAACTCAATGTAACAAAGGCCATATATGACAAACCCACAGCCAACATTATACTTAACAGCGAGAAGCTGAAAGCTTTTCCTTTAAAATCAGGAACAAGACAAGGATGCCCACTCTCCCCACTTTTATATAACATAGTTCTACATGTCCTAGCAATGGCAATCAGACAACATAAAGAAATAAAAGGCATCCAGATTGGTCATGAAGAAGTGAAACTGTCCCTGTTTGCAGATGACATGATATTGTACATAAAAAAACCCTAAAGAATCCACTCCAAATCTACTAGAATATCTGAATTTAGTAAAGTGGCAGGATACAAAATTAATACCTAGAAATCTGTTGCATTCCTATACACTAATGATGAACTAGCAGAATGAGAAATCAGGAAAATAATTTAATTTACAACTGCCTCAAAAAAAAATACCTAGGAATAAACCCAACCAAGGAAGTGAGAGACTTATACTCTGAAAACTACAAGACACTCATGAGAGAAATTAAAGAAGAAACCAATAAATGGGAACACATCCCATGCTCATGGATAAGAAGAATTAATATTGTCAAAATGGCCATTCTACCTAAAGCAATCTACAGATTCAATGCAATCCCTATCAAAATACCAACAGCATTCTTCAATGAACTAGAGCAAATAGTTCTAAAATTCATATGAATCACAAAAGACCCCAAATAGCCAAAGCTATCCTGAGAAGAATAAAGCAGGGAGAATTACGCTCCCTGACTTAAAGCTCTACTACAGAGCCACTGTAATCAAGACAATTTGGTACTGGCACAAGAACAGACCCATAGACCAATGGAACAGACTAGAGAGCCCAGATATAAACCCAAGCCATATATGGTCAATTAATATATGATAAAGGAGCCATGGATATACAATGGGGAAATAACAGCCTATTCAACAGCTGGTGTTGGCAAAACTGGACAGCTACATGTAAGAGAATGAAACTGGATTATTGTCTAACCCCATACACAAAAGTAAACTCAAAATGGATCAAAGACCTGAATGTAAATCATGAAACCATAAAACTCTTAGAAAAAAACATAGGCAAAAATCTCTTGGACACAAACATGAGCAACTTCTTCATGAACATATCTCCCCGGGCAAGGGAAACAAAAGCAAAAATGAACAAGTAGGACTATATCAAGCTGAAAAGCTTCTGTACAGCAAAGGATACTATCAGTAGAACAAAAAGACATCCTACAGTATGGGGAATATATTCATAAATGACATATCTGATAAGGGGTTGACATCCAAAATATATAAAGAGCTCATGCACCTCAACAACAACAAAAAAAGCAAATAATCCAATTAAAAAATGGCAGAGGATCTGAACAGACACTTCTCCAAAGAAGAAATTCAGATGGCCAACAGGCACATGAAAAGATGCTCCACATCGCTAATCATCAGAGAAATGCAAATTGAAACCACAATGAGATATCACCTCACACCACTAAGGATGGCCACCATCCAAAAGACAAACAAATGTTGGCGAGGATGTGGAGAAAGGGGAACCCTCCTACACTGCTGGTGGGAATTTAAATTAGTTCAACTACTGTGGAAAGCAGTATGGAGGTTCCTCAAAAAACTCAAAATAGAAATACCATTTGACCCAGGAATTCCACTCCTAGGAATTTACCCTAAGAATGCAGGGGCCCAGTTTGAAAAAGACAGATGCACCCCTATGTTTATAACAGCACTATTTACACTAGCCAAGAAATGGAAGCAACCTAAGTGTCCATCAGTAGATGAATGGATAAAGAAGAGGTGGTACATATAAACAATGTAATATTATTCAGCCAGAAGAAGAAAACAAATCCTATCATTTGCAACAACATGGATGGAGCTAGAGGGCATTATGCTCAGTGAAATAAGCCAGGTGGAGAAAGACAAGTACCAAATGATTTCACTCATCTGTGGAATATAACAAAGCAAAAACTGAAAGAACAAAATAGCACCAGACTCACAGAACCCAAGAATGGATTAACAGTTACCAAAGGGAAGGGACTGGATAGGATGGGTGGGGAGGGATGCATAAGGGGGAAAAAGGTGTATTATAATTAGCACACATAATGTAGCAGGGGGGATATGGGGAAGGCAGTATAATACAGAGAAGACAAGTAGTGATTCTATAGCATCTTACTATGCTTACGGACAGTGACTGTAATGGGGTGTGTAGTGGGGCCTTGATAATAAGGGGAGTCTAGTAACTATAATGTTGCTCGTGTAATTGCACATTAATAATAACAAAATAAATAAATAAATAACACCAGGACACAAACATGTTTTATTTGCATACCTTAGCAATGAATAATCACAAAAGGAATCTTTTAAATTCTACACTAAATAATGTGAACATTAATAAAATAATAATAGACTTAAAGTGCACATCTTGTATATTGAAAATTATAAAACATTGATAATAGAAAAACTACAGAAAGCTAAATAAATGTAAGGTCCTCCCATGGTGATGAAAGACAATATCACTAAGATGGCAATGGCACAAATGCCACCTATAGACTCAGTGCGTTTCCTATGAAAATTCGCAAAGCCTTTTGTGAAGATATGCGCCAGCTGATCACATCACATATGAAATTTCAAGGGACCCTCAAAGACCCTTGAAAACAATCTTGAAAAAGAAAATCAAAGCTGGAGGCGCAGTCTTCCCTAAATTGAATGTTAGTACAAAGTAACAGTAAATGAAACACTGTGACACTGGCATAAAGATACACAGTTGACCCTTGGACAGCAGGGGTGTGAACTGCACAGGTCCACTTACACATATTATTTTCCCCACAAATATATTGAAAAAATGTTAAGACAACAATTTGAAACATTTTCTTTTCTCTAGCTTACTTAACTGTAAGAATACAGCACATAATATGTATAATGTAAAAAATATTGTTAATCGAGTGTTTATATTATTGGTAAGCTTCCAGTCAAAATAAGCAGTCAGTTTTAGGATAACAAAGTTTTGGCAGAGTCAGATGCTTTATGTGGATTGTGACTCTGAGGGATGTCAGCTCCACTAACCCCCATGTTATTCAAGGGTCTAATGTATATGCAGATCAACGTACCTGAATGGAAAGCCCAGAAAGTGCCCCAATCATCTATGGCCAGTTCATTTCTGACAAGGGTGGAAAACATTAAACTATGGAAAGAAAGTTTGTTTTCAGTAAAAGATGCTTGGCAACCAGCTGTCCACATGCAGAAGAATGAAAATGAATGCTTAACTCATATCATATACAAAAATTAACTCAAAATATATGAAAGGATTACATGTAATAGGTAAAACATGGGTATAAATGTTCATGACCTTGGATTTAGCTATGGTTTCTCAGATCTGAAAGCAAAGTACAAGCAACAAGAGAAAGAATAAATTAATTTCCTCCAAATTAAAATCTTTTCTGCATCAAAAGATGCCAACCAAGAAGTGAAAAGACAGTCATGGAATAGAAGAAAATATCTGCACATTGTACATCTGACAAGAGCCTGTTATCCATTTTACACCACGAACTTGTACAGGGCAACAAGACAACACCCCAATTTTTAAAATGGATGAAAGACTCCAAGTAAGACATACAAATGTTCAACAAGCACATGGAAAGGTGTCACACAGAATTCCCTGCACACACATGGGAATGGCTATAATCAGGAAAACTGAAAATCACATGTTGCCAAGGATGTAGAGAAATTGGAGCCCCTAACCTTTGCTTGTGGAAATATAAAATGTGCAGCCTGTGTACAACAGCTTGGCATTTTCTTATAAATATAAAAACCGATTACCTAAAAAAAAAAAACCAATTACCTAATTGTGGGTATACACCCACTCCTAGATAATACCTCAAAGAAATGAAAATGATGTTCAAACAGAACCAGGCCCATAAGTTCTTGGCAGCATTGTTCACCACAGCAAAAGTTAGAAACAACTCAAATGCCCAGCAAGGGGTGAATGGATGGACAAAACGGTGTTGATCCATAAACTGCATTATTCTGCCATGTAACAAAATAAAAAAATGGTCCATGGCCACTTTGAAAACAGTAGTGGGGGGAGGGTGTCCCCAGAAACTCAAATATAAAATTAACATGTGATCAGCAATTCCATTTCAGGGCATCTGCACAAACCACACGAAATCAGGGTCTTAGATATTTGCACACCCATGTTCACAATGGCACGATTCACAACAGGCAAATGGTGGAGATGACCCAGGTTTCCAGACAGATAAACGGATGAACAAAGTGTTGTCTCTACAAAGGGGAGGAAACAAGGAAGTCCTGGCACATGCTACATGGTTGGACCATAAAGCCATTATGCTCAGTGAAATGTGCCCATTACAGAAGGACAAATACTACGTGATCCCACTTATGTGAAGTCCTGCACAGCCCAACTGAGTTAAAGTCTCCAAAACAGTTCCAGAAACAGGAACCGTGATCAGAATGGAAAGACATGCACACAGGGCTGGGGAGGGTGGTGAAAGCTGCGGTGGGTCTGTGCACTGGATTATCACATGGAGACCCTAATACTTCCCTCATTTGGGGTCATGTGGTGGCTCCCTGGAAACGTGTCCCTAATTAGGGTAAAGGCCCAAGTATTTTGTGTGAAGCGGCAGGTGTAGTAAAGTGGGATAGTGGGGAATTTAGTGTAAAGCCTATTTGTACTAACACTGCAAGTTTTCTGTATGCTTGAAATTGCTGGAAAGTAAATTACTTTGCAAAACAACCATGTCAGTCCTGCACCAGAAAAACAGAGCAGACATCACACCCTGTCACAGAGGCCAAGCCCACCCCACCCAGGTCACCCAAAGTGGGGCGCTACTCACCTTGCAGGGCTTCAGGTGTGATCAGGAGGCACGTGGGAGGATCCCCTGTAGCCACTGGGCCTTGGGTGCTGGGACCACCTGGACTAGAAAGAGAGGAATGTTTTAATGCCAATTTCCACACCACTCCACCAAACACCTGTTAGAACTAAAAAGGAATTCAATCAACTTGCAGGATACGAAATCAATATACAAAAGTCATTTGCTTCTATTCACTAATAACCAACCATCAGAAAGGGAGATTAAGAAAACAATGCCCTTAAAACTGCGTCATAAGGAATAAAATACCTAAGAACAAACTTAACCAAGGAGGCAGAAGGCCTGAGCTCTGAAAACTGTGGACACTGCGGAAGTGGACGGGACAGCAGAGTCTGTGCGACCCCCACCGAAATTCCATCGCACTTTTCACAGAAGCAAACACCCTACAAGCTGGATGGAACCGCACGGGACCCAATCCCCACAGCCTTCCTGGGGAAGCAGAGCTGGGGCATCGCTCCCTGACCTCCCATTACACTGCGGAGCTGCCTCTGGGACCCCGCGTGACGCCCAAGCAGAAGCAGGCGTGAAAACAGGCCACCAGGCGCGCTCCGCCTCCCCAAACCCGCTCTGCGCCAGGAGCCAGCTCCCGAGGCCCCAGGCCCAGGCTGCGGGTGGGGACCGCCTTCGGGGAGCCGGGCTGGGTCAGAGCCGCGCTGAGCCCGGGGGGCCTCCCAGGCAGCCCCCACCTCCGGAACCCTTCCCAGGAACCCTCCCCGTGTGCTCAGCGCACAGTAAGGGCTGCGCCCCCGGTTCCCGGACTGCTTCAGCAGCCAATTTCTCTCCACCCCATTCCCTTTCAAAGCCTCGTTAGGAAGGAGGCCTGGAGCCCGGAGGGCGTCCCGCAGGTGCGGCCAATTCCGCCGCACGGGGTCCAGGGCACGCGCTGGGCGCCGCGCGCCTTGCCCCGACCCAGACTCAGCCTGCGCCCCGAACTCACCCGCGCCCGCCTCGCCCTCAAACTCCGCGAAGACGCCGTTCCCCGCCTTAGGCCTTCCTCCCACGGTCCTTGAACAGGAGAGCTCCGCAGGCGGGGCACGCGGAGCCTTCCCTCACCTTTCCGTCCCTCGGCTCCTCAGGAAACCGAGCTGTCACTGCGTACGCGGCTGGCGGTGGCCGCAGCGGGGCCGCACAGTAGCCGGTCAGCGCAAGTTCCTGACCGCGCATGCGCCCCGAGGGTCCACAAAGACGGCACAGGCGCCGCCTGGCGCCGCCTGCGGGCCACGGTGGGGTGTGCAGCATGTGCGCTCACAACCCAGGGAAGGTGGCGCTCCCTCGTGGCTACACTCATAAACTACAAAACTTTGGAAATTCAAAGCGCAGTGAGAACGAATTTGTCCTGTCTCCTCCAATTTGTTGGAGACCATATGGAATGAAATGAAGGTAGACACAAACTTTGCAGCTTAAACCAAAATTCACTCAAAGTTCTCCATAGACAAATTTTAGATGCAAAATTATAAAAATTCTAGGTAAAAGCAAGAAAATCTACACAATCTTGTTTATGGCTTTAACCAACACCAAAAGCCTATCTGCAAAAGAAAAATAATCATGGGGGCTTTATAGAATTAAAATTTCTACTATAAAAGACCTTGTTTAGAGAGCTCAAACACGACACAAACTGGGAGAAAATGTTTGCCAAATACATATTTTATTTATACTCAATATATTTAAAAATCCATAAAACAAAAAGGAACCATTAAAAAATATTTTACCATTTAAAAAGTCTCACATTAGCATCCAAGAATTGTGCCTCCAGTATTTAGACAACTGATTTGAAAAACTATGTCCGAACAAAACCCACCATGTAATTTTACATAGTAGCTCTATAATAGCTAAAAACAAAGAAATCAGGATGTGCCTCAGTAGATGAATGCATATCAAACTGGGGTACCTCCATGGGATAGGGAAAAAAATAGGCCACTACAAAATAGACTCTTGGACATAAGATTTATGAGCTGATTACTTTTAAAAAACAGACACAGAAGAATCACTGAAAACTGAATGATGTGACCCTGCTGTGAGGGGATTGTACATTTATAAGAGAAATCTCCACGTGTAAGGGTGTCTTCCTCTCTGTACCAGGAATACAAGGATGTCTAAATTTCTGGAAACTTATCAATGGAGGAGGCCTGGATGTAAACATGCATGATAACGATGCCTTTGGTTCACTGTGCTTTGCCTGATAACTTCCCTTAACTAGCTCCCCACCCCAACAACTTCCTTTTCTTTTTAGCTGAAGAGGTATTAAACTTGATGGGTTGGGCCTATCCCTGTAGTGTTTCAGTTTTCCTAGGCATCTCCCATGTATACAGCAGGTATACATATTATTAAAATTTTGTGTGTTTTTCTCTCGTTAATCTCTTTTATGACAGCATGGTCTCAGCCAAGAATCTAAAAGAGTAAAGGGAAAATTATTTTTCTTCCCCGAAACATGCAATACAATACTATTCAGCCAAAGAAAGGAATGAACCATCAGCCCATACAGAGATGAATCTTATGTGTTAAAAAACAAAATTCAAATAAGTAAATTTGAATATCTAAATAGCTTTCTTAAATGATTCATGAATCAGGAAGCATGCCATCTAGCAGGTAGACTTGGTACCAGACACAGGTCCTTGGTCCCATTGCAAGAAAGAATTCTAGAATGGACTCAGAAAACCCTGAACCTGAACCCAAAACCAACCTGAACCCCAACTCCAACCCTAAACTGAACTCTAACCCTAATCTGTATCCTAACCTCTAACCCATACCCTAACTCCTACCCTAACCCATACCCTACAACCCTAACCTCTAACCCTGCCCCTGCCCCTAACCCTGACCCCTGACCCTAGCCATGGAAGCTGTGTGTTGAAGTGATAGGGCCAAGGATTGATCATTGAGTCTCTGGAGGATAGCTGCCCTGGAGAGCACCTGCAGTGGCATTTTCATTAACCAAGAAAAGAACTTTTGAGCCACTAAGATGCCCAGGTTTGTTACTCTTGAATGACCTCTCCCAACAAGGACAAATATTTGTGCTTATGGAAAGTTGGTAAGGTAGAGACCAATGTTAACAGTGGCTATGTTTTGGTGGTGGGCCCACTCACTCATCCGAGCAAAGGCTGGCCGAGCCCCTTGGACCAGCTCTGGGAGATGTGGCCACTGTCTCCACCTCAGAAGACAATACAGGTAATAGTCTTCACACGAAAGCTGGGGAAAAAGAAAAGAAGCCCCCAAACACCTAAGGGAGAAAATTCTGCATCCTAAACCTGAAGAGGGAGAAATGACTGCACACCTTGTGTCTTGTTCACCTGACATGGTACAAGTTAAGTGTACAGAGCTCCAGGGACGTCCTGCCATCACACCCAGTGTGAACATGGGCTGCCGAATGGCACAGAAGGGCGACCCCTGCTTAAGACCAGACGCTTGGAATCTTTCTGCTCTATTTGCTGCCTGAACATTCATTATTTTAGATCAAAGAAAACAGGAAACCACCCACACTCCATCCATGGCTCTCTCATTAAATTTAATTATTTTCCCAGTTCAATCCTCTGCTCAGTCATGTCCAGTGAAACAGGACTTAGGAAACCCAATTAAGCCTGCAGCAGTTCCAGGATTAGATAAAAGGGTTGAGGACTGGGGCTTAAGAAGGCCTGCCAGCAAATACCTTCAGGTTTCTAATGACCTGCCATATTAAGAATTTTCTCCTTGGGATTAGTTTTGAAAGCACTTTGCCTTAAATATAGGCATTTTACAGTTTTAATTCTCAAAGTGAAAAGAATAACCTTCATTTGGAAAGGAATGGAAGTTTTCTGAATTACTTTATAGCACAGGAGCTTAATGACAAGAGCCAATGGCGGTATCACGATGCCCTCTGTGTGTCTGGTGATGCTGCACAGGTCTGGCTTCCCACTTGTTTTATTTAATGAGCCTGGAACATGCAAATGACCCCTCCAAACAAGGGTATTTCATTCCCAGTTACTGGGGAACAAGCATACTGATGATTGCCAGTGAACTAACCTGCCCAATTAAAGGTTTCAGGAAAAATAATCTAGTCTCAGTGAGGACCTGGCAGCAGTTTCATGCAACCTCCTTTTCATCTGTTAACAGAACACAGCTTTGTGCTCCAAAGACAAAAATAACATGCTTAAACTGTCCAAGGAGTGGTAAAATGAAAACTTAGTGCTGCCCCTCTCTTGCAGATGCATTTTGGCAGGACAGGCATGCATCAACATTGCAAAGACATCTGAGGGGTGCTGGCAGGCATGGAAAGCGGCTGCCCTGTCCCCCACACCTTCCTCGCAAGTTCCTGGTGCTGCTTGTCTGCACCTGGAACACAGGTGCGACCTCCTCCCCAGGAGGCTGGCTGAACCAATGGCCGGTGGGCTTGGAGAGGCTTGTGAACATCTTCCCCAGAGAAAGGGAGCAGGGCCTGGTTAGACTCTTAAAGTTCCTGCTGTGCAGGCAGGTGGGCAGGACATCCGGAAAGTGGAGGCTACAGTAAGGGGGTTCCCCGATCTGCTGAGAGCCAAGCAGCCTATGAAGGCACGTGTTTCTGTGTCCCCAAATTCCTATGGTGAAACCTAGTCCATGATGTGTCATATTTGGAGGTGGGGCCTTTGGGGAGTGACAAGGTCATGAGGGTAGAGTCATTGTGAAGGGGTTCAGTGCCCTATAAGAGACCCAAGAGGGCCCCCTGCACTTCCCTCCCTGCGAGAACACTGAGGAGACCCCATAAGTGGGACAGGGAGCAAGTCCTCAGCACACACCAAATCTGCCAGCACCCTGATTGTGAGCTCCTGGCCTCCAGGACTGTGAGAAATACATGTGTGCTGTTCAAGTGCCCAGCCCATGGAGTTTTTGCTACAGCAGCAGGGGTGGCTAATTCCAAATGTGTGACTATTAGAAAGCAAAGTTGGTTTTCTTACTTTTTATTACAAGTACTGGCTCATTTTTGCTATAAAATACTACATCTTCACTGTAGAAAATGTAAATTATATGAATTAAGCTGAATAAAGGAAAAGTTTAGACATGTATTCCTATATTTTCAAAGACATAATCAGTCAATATTTTGAAGTCTATCTTTCCAGATTTTTTCTTGTATATTGTTCTAATATTTTATACAAACTACACATTTTAAAGATTTTCCAATTTGATTTTAAATTCAGTAAAAGTTCAAAAACATCTTTATTAGTATGTATGCATCTTTATAACTTTTAACTGCTGTATACTATTCCATTGTACAACTATAATGTGATTTATTTAAACAAGATTATTGGCATGTGGTTGTTCCCATTTTATGCTATTAAATGCTATCCCATAAAAAACATTCTCACTTATTCTCACTTTCCTATCTTGTGCACTCATTCAATTATTTCCTTAGGATAAATCTGGGAATTAGAATCAGTGTGACAAAGAAGTGTACACATTTTTGTGCTCTTGGTGTATATGCCCAAGGTGAGCAGCCTCTAAGATGCACCCCAGTGAGGCTCACTTCTGGTTTTTATGACTTCAAATGTGAGACTTAAGTGTGGGCTGGATGATGTCTCTGACCACCAACCCAGGGGACCAGAGACCCAGTGCCCACAGGGAAGTGGACCCTCCCCTGACTCAGCTCCTGACAGCAGCCCTGGGAGCTCAAGCAGGAGAACACTATTAGGCTGTGCCCAGATTACTGACTCACAGATCTTGTGAGATAGTAAATGTTTATGCTTTAACAAAGTCATAAAACTATACAAAACAATTATTACAAAACTGCATTTCACATTCAAAAGAAAACTCAGGTCCACTTTGGACTCTCCTTTATCCAAAAGAAGGAAAACCATAAATTAATATATTTCACATGAACCCAAGTTGAGAGACCAAGATCATTCCCAGATTCTTTTCACCTTGTAAACTGGTTAAACATGCAGGACCAAGAGTTGAGGGGTCCAGGTGTCCAATTCTAGTAATTCCATGGTGACTTTGAGAAAATGACATAAACATTTTGAACTTCTGTGTCTCCTAAAATAACATCCATCTCCCAGGGCTACTGTTTGTGGAAGCATTTTCACAGGTATAGGGTACCACCCAGGCAGTGGGGGGTGTTAGCTGTACATCCTGAGGGCATGCCCAGGATTTTCTCAAGTGGACGGGTTTCCCTTTTATCTTTTATCTTTCCATCAGCCTAGCATATATATTTGAAAGGCTCTAGTGCTATTTAAGAGCATACAAAGAAATAAGGCACTTTTTACAGTGGTTACAGGAGCCAGAAAGGAAGGCCTCTGAGATATGCCAGGAGGGTGGGGGTCTACCAACTCCACTTAGCTTGGCCCAGAAGGGTGGTGCATAGGCCCCCGAGAGGCCTCAGCAGTGCTTGAAGGAAAGCAGAGCAGAGTCGCTCTCTGATGAACAGGCCGGCTCCATGACTCCATTTTCCAGTTCATTCTCCCTCCCCTCCTCCACCCTATAGATTTCTTTCTCCACAATTCCTTACTCATTAATTTTGCCATCACTATCCAACTACCTCCCAAACTAGAAACCACCACCCACATTCAATTGCTCATGAAGAATAACACAGTAGCACAGGCCACACAGACGTCCTGAGACAAGGGTAAGGGGTGGGGAGAAGTAGATGGAGCAGGAACCTGATTCAGGAATGGAGCACTTGCTAGTCTAGGGAGGGGTAGGGGAGAGGGAGGTGTTCATGTGAGTAACTGAGTGGATGGTACTGTCAGTCTCTGAATTAGAGAACGGAGGAGGAACAGATTTGTGGAGAAACACCATGAATTCACCTTAGGACATGTTGGGTTCTGGGTTCCTGCAAGCTGTCCAAGAGGAGAGGAGCAGTTAGGATATGTGCAAGTGGAGGGTCCTGGATTCAGGAGAGAGCTCTAGGCTGAAGCCATGAACAAAGAGTCAGGAAACTTATGAGTAGTGGCTGAAGCTTTGGGCATGTATGGGCCACTCAGGAAGATAAGGCACAATAAGAGGAGGGCTCAGGGCAAAATCTTAGAATGTTGGTCAGAGTCCCTCAGTCACAAGAAATAGGAAACAAATCCCAAAATTTAAGCAATACATAGTGATGGAACTTACTGGAGGCTTGCTGAGTAGGTCACAGAATACAGAGCTGAAAACTGGGCCTCAAGGAGGACAAGGAGGAGGAGGCTCCAACATCTCTGGGCAGAATTTGTGGCCCACTGTCCTTGTTAGTCTGAGCTGCTGTATATAGGATATCAAAGATGGTGGCTCAACAAATACTTACTTCTCATGTTTCTGGAGGCTGGAATGTCCAAGATCAGGGTACAGCATGGTCAGGTCCTGGGGAGAGCTGTCCTGGTTTCCCCACAAGGAGAGAGGGCGTAAGCCCTCCACCTGTCTCATGCACAGGAGGTGTTGCTTCTTGCATGGCATGCACCCATAGGGCAGGCGGCCAGGAAGGGCAACTGCGACTCTCCTCCACAGGCTAAAGCTGCTCCCCAAAGGCAGAGTTTCTGCCCTTCCAGGGAAGCCTCAATGCGGATTTTAAGGCTTTTAATGCACTGAATCAGGGCCATACAGATCACCTAGGACAACCTCTCTTATTTAAAATGAATGGCCAATGGATTCCAGTCACACCTACAAAGCACGTTCACTATAACACCTAGATTAGTGTTTTGTCGAACACCTAGGCACTGTAGCTTAACCGAGTTAGCGCGTCAGAGAGAGCATCATGAACATACTGTAATTATTTAGTAGATTAAACATTATTCTAAATGTTAGCCACACATTCTTTTGAGGCTCTACAGTTACTCTTTTTTTTGCATATGAATAAATTACAGCTCTGAATGAGTAAACAGTTTGTCTAACGTTGTGCAGCTAGTAAAGGAGGTGGACCCAGATAATTAGACTGTACAGCTAATCAGCTGAGCCATTGGCCATTAGGCAGAAAGACAGAAATGAGTGGAAGGAAAAGGATAAAGGGCCCCCAAAAATGACTCAGAGAGTTAATCAGGTGAAGCCACAGGGTCTAAGAGTGACTCAGGAAATGTCCAGGGTCCCCCCAGTTAAGAAACATCAGAAGCACAGGCATAGCACAGCCCCTTGTCTTCATTTCACCAATCAGGAAAAGCCTAGAGAGCTGACAGCTGTCAATCAAGTACCTCTCTGCCCTGCGAAAACCACATAAAAGAAGCCTCAGAATGAGCATCTGGGCCTGTCTTTATCTTAGGCAGGCCCGCTCTGTTACTCTATGCAGAGTGCATTAAAACTTACTTTGCTTTCTTGACTTTGGCCTCTCGTCTCACTATATCTAACTTCCCTGTGACACCGAGCCGAGTCCTTTCCTTCCTAACAGCCCCACTGCCTCCCTGGACCTGAACAGGGTTAAATGCCCTGAGAGCAGCTACCAGCTATATTCACTTTTGTATTCCTAGCGCTTAGCCTGGAGTGGGGACCCAGTTGTTTAATTAACTACTTAAGGTTTAAAATTTTAAATATTTCATGTATCCTTAAAGGAAAATCAATTAAATCCATTTAATAGGTTCCTCAAACTGCAAACTATCAAAAATATTTTTTGTAATTTCTATTTAAGTGTTCTTTGGATACCTAAGCAAATTAAGCAGTTATTTAGTTCAGAGCTAAAGATTTTTTTTTTGGAGTTAAAATGTCCATTTTATTACTGATAAAGGTGAATTGTTGAATGTGTATTTATGTCACTCAGTAATCACCCTATATAATATACCTTCTGTCTGGAATTGAACATACCCCTGAATAGGCAGGTTTCCCTCTGCCATCAGGGCCTGACATGGGGCCTGGAAAGGATATCCCTAAACAAGCAGAGACCACCCAGTTCCTCAGGGCAATCCATGCAGAAAAAAGAAACATCCCTAGAAGTAATTTAGTTACATATCCTAAGTGCCTTCTCCTAATTTCATCAGAGGTCATGGAAGAAAGCAGAAAGTGTTTCCATGCCTCTCTCTCATGGGGAGTGGAAAATGAGAATATTTATCATTCTTCAAAAATGAGGAGTGGGATTTTAGTATTCCTTCTTAATTCTGCTATTTCCTTGGTCTACTTTTGGTCTTCCCTGGAGGCTTTGTGTCCTCAAAATAGCTCAACAGAAGATGTTACCTTCCTTGGCATCTTCTAACAAGGTCCTTCTGTCCCTGAGACTAGCTTCAGGCTTCTAAAAAGAGTGTGTAGCAAAGAGTCTGAACTTTATAGGCACACAATACTTTTTCTTTTTCTTCACATAGCACATAATTTAAAGATCCAAAATCTAGAAGACTAATTATGAAAAATATGACTGTCTTCCCATCCCCATTCAACTGCTATTCCAGAAAATAGCAGGTTTGAGAGGTTTTCGCTTTCCTTTCATGGTTTTCACTATCTACCTTCATGTTTCTTAACACTGCATTCACATTGGCACTTCCTGATTTTTCCATTGAGAGAATTACCAGTTGACTTCCCACTAAAGAAAAGAAAGTGCTAGGTGTACTGCTGCTCACCTATCACATGTGCACTTCCCATCCACTATCCTACCATGGTGATTGTGATGTAATTTCTGTTAGATCAGAATTAAGACATTTTATCATGGTGACTGTGTTAGCATTATTCAAAATTGTACCATGACTACTTTTTCTTTCTTGTAAACTTTTTTGGTTTCCCAGGAATTAAGAGTAGTCTTACCTTTTGTATGTTTAGTCTTCCGTGGTCTTACCACCAATTCTTCCCTGAATTGTTATCTATAATGTATAAGTCTCTTCTCAGTTTGCTAAAAGACATCATATATTTGACCGCTGTCATCTTGAAGAATCAGTTTTTTTGGTCCTTTTGACCTGCTCCAATCTTAGCTGGTTTTTCTCAAGAATTGCTAAGCTGCTTATTCTTCCATTATCAAGTTGGGGATTTTCTTTATTTGCCTTGATTACAAGAGCCCATGTCTTTTCATTTCCTGGTTTACTTCCTTACTTTAATGTAACACCTCTTCTAGCCCTTTTCTGAGAAGGGGTACATGAAAGACAAACCTTCTATGACATCACATGTATCAAAATAGTTTTATTAATACTAGTACTTAAGTGAGAGTCTAACTGAGTAAAAAATTCAAAATGGGACATAATTTGTCCTCAAAGTTTTAAAGGCTCTGCTCCTTTATATTCTAAAGTCAAGTAGTACTTTTGAGAAGTCTGAAGACTTTCTTGTTCTCCATTCTTTGAAGTAACTTGCTTTTTTTCTTTTATCCCTTCCAGTTTTAGATTTTTCTTTTTATCTGGTGTTCTAAAATTTCACGATATTGTGCCTTATACTATATATATTTTTTTAATTAAGGTGTCATTGATATACACTCTTATGAAGGTTTCATAAGAAAAACAAAGTGGTTATTACATTCACCCTTATTATCGAGTCCCCCCCATACCCAATTATAGTCACTGTCCATCTATAGAGTTCCTATTTGTCTTCTCTAAGCTACATTGTCTTCCCAGTGACCCCACACACACCATATGCACCAATAATACCCCTCAATCCCCTACTCCCTCCCACCCCACCCACCCTCCTCCACCCCTACCCTTTGGTAAATGCTAGTCCCTTCTTGGAGTCCATGAGTCTGCTGCTATTTTCTTCCTTGAGTTTTGTTTCATTGTTATACTCCACAAATGAGGGAAATCATTTGGTATTTGTCATTCTCTGCCTGAATTATTTCACTGAGCATAATATCCTCTAGCTCCATCCATGTTGTTGCAAATGGTAGGATTTGTTTCTTTCTTATGGCTGAATAATATTCCATTGTGTATATGTACCACCTCTTCTTTATCCATTCATCTACTAATAGACAGGTTGCTTCCATATCTTGGCTATTGTAAATAGTGCTGTGATAAACATAGGGGTGCATATGTCTTTTTGAATCTAAGAAGATGTTTTCTTTTGGCAAATTCCTAGGAGTGGAATTCCCGGGTCAAATGGTATTTCTATTTTTAGTTTTTTGAGGAACCTCCATATTGCTTTCCACAATAGTTGAACTAGTTTACATTCCCACCAGTAGTGTAGGAGGGTTCCCCTTCCTCTGCATCCTTGCCAGCATTTGTTGTTCTTAGACTTTTCTATGTTGGTCATCCTAACTGGTGTGAGGTGATACCTCATTGTGGTTTTAATTTGGATTTATCTGATAATTAGTGATGTGGAGCATCTTTTCATGTGCCTATTGGCCATCTGCATTTCTTCTTTGGAAAGTGTTTGCTCATATCCTCCACCCATTTTTTAATAGGGTTATTTGCTTTCTGGGTGTTGAGGTGTGTCAGTTCTTTGTATATTTTGGATGTTAACCCCTTGTCGGATATGTCATTTACAAATATATTCTCCCATACTGTTGGATGCTTTTTTGTTCTATTAATGGTGTCCTCTGCTGTACAGAAGCTTTTTAGCTTGATGTAGTCCCATTTGTTCATTTTGTATTTTGTTTCCATTGCCCAAGGAGACACGTTCAAGAAAAAGTTGCTCATGTATATAATTCAAGAGATTTTCGCCTATCTTTTCTTCTAAGAGTTTTATGGTTTCATGACTTACGTTCAGGTCTTTGATCCATTTCAAATTTACTTTTGTGTATCGGGTTAGACAATGATCCAGTTTCATTTTCTTGCATGTAGCTGTCCAATTTTGCCAACACCAGTTGTTGAAGAGGCTGCCATTTCCCCATTGTATATCCATGGCTCCTCTATTGTATATTAATTGACCATATATGTTTGGGTTTATACCTGGGCTCTCCAGTCTGTTCCATTGGTCTATGGGTCTCTTCTTGTCTTGATTACTCTGACTTTATACTAGAGCTTGATGTCAGGGAGCATAATTCCCCCCCACTTTATTCTTCCTTCTCAGGACTGCTTTGGCTATTCGGGGTCTTTTGTGGTTCTATATGAATTTTAGAACTATTTTCTCTAGTTGAAGAATGCTGTTGGTATTTTGACAGGGATTGCATTGAGTCTATAGATTGCTTTAGACAGAGTGACCATTTTGACAATATTAATTCTTCCTATCCATGAGCATGGGATGTGTTTCCATTTATTGGTATCTTCTTTAATTTCTCTCATGAGCATCTTGTAGTTTTCAGAGTATAGGTCTTTTACTTCCTTAGTTACGTTTATTCGTAAGTATTTTATTCTTTTTTATGCAGTTGTGAATGGAATTATTTTCCTGATTTCTCTTTCTAGTTTATCATTAGTGTATAGGAATGCAACAGATATTAATTAACAGTGTATTAATTTTGTATCCTGCAACTTTGCTGAATTCAGATATTACATCTAGTAGTTTTGGAGTGGGTTCTTTAGGGTTTTTTATGTACAATATCATGTCATCTGCAAACAGGGACAGTTTAACTTCTTCTTTACCAATCTGGATGCCTTTTATTCCTTAGTGTTGTCTGATTGCCGTGGCTAGGACCTCCAGAACTATGTTGAATAAAACTGGGGAGAGTGGGTGTCCTTGCCTTTTTTCCCAATCTTAAAGGAAAAGCTTTCAGCTTCTCACTGTTAAGTATGATGTTGGCTGTGGGTTTGTCATTTATGGCCTTTATTATGTTGAGGTATTTGCCCTCTATACCCATTTTGTTGAGAGTCTTTATCATGAATGGCTGTTGAATTTTGTCAAATGCTTTTTCAACACCCATGTAGATGATCATGTTGTTTTTGTCCTTCTTTTTGTTGATGTGTTGGATGATGTTGATGGATTTTTGAATGTTGTACCATCCTTGCGTCCCCATATTCCTACTCTTAAACAGTGATTCGAAGTCAAGTAATGGCAGTGCAGTGATTGTAAAGGGAAGGAAATAGAACTGGAGAACTTCAATTTCATTATTCTATGTGGCCATTTGGAGTTTTTGCATTAAAAGTGTAAAAGAGTGAACATGCCAAGTGCGAGCTATGGTGCATCTAATTGGCTCATGCAAATTTCAGACTGTTCATTGATACTTTACTGAATTTGAATTGCTAATCAAAGAATAAATCAAGAAAATAAAACATCAGATCAAAGGTACCATTTAGAAGTGGCAGATATTTAAAAAGCACAATATTTAGAAATTATTTCTCTAGTACTCTCCATGTTTCACTCTTGATCAAATACACCCACACTGAAGATGGTAAAATTGAAATAAAGGAATCATTCTTGGGTTTCTTTCTATTTCTGGAAAACTGTTACTGAGCCCTCAGAAGAATGCTGAAACAACTGAACAGTGGATGGGCATAACTATCTGCCATCATCATCGGGTGATGAGGCTGAAACCCTAACAGATACTCACCGTGCTGTCAGGCACCAAGGAAATGAGTCCCAGTCCTGATGTATGAATGTAAAGTGCTCTGTGTACCTTTGCATTCACTCCCTTTGCTAGTGTTGCTTTACATGTGGCTTATGTTCAACTTTTAAAAAATTCATTCATTCAATTCTCACCCCACTGATGGAAAACACTGCAGGAGAGGGGTGTATGACAGTGAAAAGAGCTCCCAGACTAGACAGTATACCAGTAAGACTAAATAGTCAGAATACATTTGAAAAGTTAATTTCAGTCTTCAGAGTACTATGCAAGCCAAAAGAAAATGGACTAAAGGAACTAGTCTAAAATATCTCTGTTGAATAGAGGCACTCAAGATGGTGGTGTGAATAGGGTGGTGGAAATCTCCTCCAAAGACCATACATATTTTGAAAATACAGCAAATACAACTATTCCTAAAAGAGAGACCAGAAGATACAGTACAGCAGCCAGGCTACATCTACATCTGCGTGAACTCAGCATCTCACGAAAAGGGTAAGATACAAACAGTGATCCAGCAGGACCTGAGCACTCCCCCTACCCCAGCTCACCGGGGAGAGGAAAAGAATCAGAGTGGGGAGGGAGAGGAAGCACAGGACTTCTAAATAACTAGCCCTAGTAATCTGCACCAGGAGCACAGACACACACTGCATGGTGTACTGGATATTAGAGAAACAGAAAAGTAAAATCCGAGATGGAGACTGTGAGTGGGTCCCCACAGCCGGCTCCCCTGGGACAAAAGAAAAGCGGGCACTTTAAAAGTCTTAAAGGGA
>JAVSCE010006218.1:0-21569 GCA_032199065.1 Smutsia gigantea
CCCTCCCAGAGCAAAGTCCCCTATGAATCTGGTGAAACCAAAATATGGCAAGGGGAGGGGAAGGTGGGGAAAAACCTTTTTTATTGCTCACAGATTGCTTGAATTCCCTGGCCAGACACAGCTCCGTCTGTTCCTCATGGCCATGATGTACATGCTCCCCAAGTCTTCCCCACCCCCCCGCCGACCCCGTCTCTGCTAGCAAAGTCTGCTCCATGCTCTGTTTTCTTGCAGCCATGGTGTGCTCTCTACTTCGTGACTTCCCCTTCTAGAAGGAACTCCATGGGCGGGTCCTTGGTGACTGGCAGATGCCAGACCAATTATGTACCAGGAACAAAGCAGAGGAGAGCATGGTGATTTTCCCTTCACCCCTGGACCCAAATCTACAGGAGGCTCTGCAGTAGTAAACATCCATAGATATGCAAATGGACTAAGGCCAGGTGGGAGGTTCTGGAAATTCTGCCATTTACCCCACACTACCTCACGAGCTGCTGTTTCTCAATCTTCTGTGATGATTTCCTTCCATCTTTCCAACCTCCGAATATTGGAGTACCCCAGAGCTCATCCGTGCACTACTTTTTGATCTGCACTCACTCCCTAGATCTCATCCAGTCCCTTGATTTTAAATATTGTCTGTACTTTACCATTAAATGAGCAAAATATATATACAACACTAACATTTGTCTAAGAAATAGGTAGGGTAGAACACAAACATATATGTACTTGTTGCCAAGAACTGTGAAGGATCTGAGGTTTAGTCCTACTGGCAACCTAACAAGTTAGCCTGCCAGTTTCATAGATTCTAGCAGAAGACACAAGCTTCATGGGTCTTGTAATTCCATCTCGTATTTCTTTCTACAATTTAACTAACTTGCAACTCAAATGGGTGAGTGAATTGAATGACTATAGAATAAGATTGGACAGAAGACTTTTCAATGTATCTCTTTTGGTGCCATTTCAGACCTATTGAATAAATTGATAAAATTAAACTTAAAACAATTTTTTAAATATTATTAATTTTATACTTGGAGGGTCAAATGTCTCCAGACTCAGTCTTCTCCTCATTACCTACTCTGCTACTGCCCCCATCCATGCCCATCCTGGTTTCCTTTGGACTAGTTTTCCAGCAGTATTCTATATTCATCCTTGCATCCCTGCAGGTGATTGTCTGCACTGCAACCAGAATGATCCTTTTTAAAGTGTGTAAGATCACGTCACTCTAAGATTTGTATTTGCACTTCTTCCCCAAAACTCTCTGATCACAAAAGAGAAACAAAGGAATTTATTACCTACAGAAATAGAGTCAGAGTATTGACATTTGAGCCAGTTCCCCAAGCTCCATTTCCTAAATGGTGACATGAACAAACCTGTACATGCAATGGGTTACATTATAGGAAAGGATTCTTGAGCTTAGAGAACCTGAATATTTTATAATGGGAAGTAAGCCTGACTGCCCTAAGCTTCCAAGGGAGACATTAACTCTATCATTCAAGGCTGTTAGCTATGCAAACATCTTTGAGAAGAAAGTAGTCTGCAGCAAAAGCAATCAGTGACTCAAATCAGATGTACAGAAACATGGGAGAACCATGAAGAATTATCCCCTAATATGTATTTGCTTACATTTTTTTTAATGAAAGGATAATAACATTTAAAAAAGTTAATGAAAGAGAGACAGAGGGAACAAGATGGGAAGAACAAAGATGGAAGCGAGACTTCTCTAAATATCTATTGTTTTACATATTTGATTTTATGTTTGTATTTTTGAAACCATCTATTTTACCTAATTAGAAAACAAAATTAAAGACAGCAATTCCTAAAAAACAAAAACTGTATGAAACAAATGAATGAAATTGTCTATTAAATTGGCAGAAAAACCACACAGAGAATAATTATTTCAAGTTACTTTTACATACAGTAATTTGTTTATATATTCCCAGTGGGATAAACTCTAAAGGCAAAAGGAAATCCAAAAGCACTTTAACTCCTTTCAGCAGTCATGTTAGTGGTAGTGCTTGTGTTGGAATTCTAAAACTGTTTCATGTAATATGCTGATGAAATTGGGAACCAAAATTTTTAGTATGAAAGAATAGAGATACAGACTGACTATCAAAGAGGTTAAGTAAAACACTGTAGTTCTGAGTTTTAATTAGAAGTATTATGTATGAACTCATGATATATTTTATCTTTATAGAAAAAAATTATTTCCAAGCTCTTACATTAAAAAGGCCTAGAAACAATTACCAATCCAGTAACAATGAATGCCCAGATTGTAGTATCTAAATATCATTTTACACTGAAAAAGACCAAGACTCCTTGAAGAAATGGCCAATTTCCAGTCTGAAGTAGGAACTGTACAAGACAAGCTTGAAATATCTTGTTACATTAGAAAGTAAAGAAGCTATTAAAGACTGCTGGGAAAGTATCAAAAGAATTCAAGTGCCATCTTACTGGAACTCCCACTTGCCAAAGATTTGAGCACCAATAGGAAGTATAATTACATAAGTTGAAACATATTGAATATATTTAAATTCATGAGTTCTTGGTAAGATATATATATAAAAGGAAGAAAGAAAGAGAGAGAGAGAGAGAGGAAGGAAGGAAGGGAGGGAGGGAGAGAGGGAGGAAGAAAGAAAGAAAACATTATTTTCACCTGAAAATAATGCTAGGGAACTAACCCACAATTTTGAAAATTGGTCAACAAAGAGAAAAAAATCAAGATTCACCACCCTACCAAATGCTGAAGGCTCCTAGATTGTTATCTCTAAACCCAACCTCTTCCTTGAACTCCAGACTTACATGTCACCTACCTATCCAAGATCTCCATTTGAATATCCAATAGCCATGTCAAAATAAATTTATGTCCCAAGCTAAAATATTGATTCTCTCTCTGTCCCAAATCTGTTCCTCTCAATATATCCCTTTTCAGTAGGATGAGCAACACCATCTGTTCACACCAGAAACATCAGTGTCCTTGACCCCTCTCTTTCTCTCACACCCCACATCTAATTTATAGGAAATCCTATTGGCTCTTCCTTTGAAATGTATCCAGAATCACTCTTCTCCTCATTATGTGTTCTGTTACCACCCTTGTCCACACCCATTCTTGGTTCCTTTGGGTTAGTTTTTTCAGGCCCTTCTTATTTCTATCCTTGCATCCCTACAGGTAATTGTCTACACTGCAGCCAGAGTGATCCTTTTAAAGTGTGTAAAATCATGTCCCTGTAAGATCAAGGCACTCCTTTGCTCAAAACTTTCCAATCACAGCCCATCTCACTCAGAGTAATATGCAAAGCTTTTTCTACAGTTGCAGATAAGGAGGTAACGCCAGAAGAATTAAAACTTAAAATAATAATAACAATAAGGCACAACTTGATTTGGTCACTTCCAACAACTGATTATTGCCAGAATATAAAAACCTGGTCATTTCTTCCTAATTCAGGACAACTCTGAAGGGCCATTCTGTCTCTACAGAGGTCCAGAGGGTTTCCCAAGGCCTTTATTGGGCCCCATGGCAGCTGAACTTCTTCCCTGTCCATGCCTGCTTGTTCTCCCCACCTCCTTCAGATGTTGATCCCAAAGGTACTCCATTAGGAACAGCCTGCATCCTAACTTCCATCTGAGAAACTGCCTGGCATAGTAGCCACACCCCCTCCCCAAACCTCTCCAGTAAGCAGCGTTATGACAGCTTAACTGCAAAAAGCCCAACACAGACCCCCACTTGTTCCAGGACAGCCAGCCACAGAAAATCCTTTGCCCTTAACATTGAACAATCCTTCCTGTTTTGAAATATCCTTAAAATGGCTACAACAAAGGACTGACAAAGTACCTGAAGATCAATTTAAAAGTCTCCCCACTTCCAAAAATCCCACTATAGACAGATGCTTGTTTTTCATTATAAAGAGACCATCGCAGTATTCCTCCCTTTACTCTCTAAAACGTACTCTCTAATACCCTGGAGCCCAGACTGAAATGGAAGTAAGTGTATGGGTTCCCCTGCTGAAAGTTTGTGAATGAAGAGCCTACTTCATTTCACCTCTGACTTAGTTTTGCTTTAGTTTGACCCGTCTGGGAGTCAGCTTCCTAGGGAACCCCACCTATGATAATTTATCAACTTATTTGCTTCTTGTCTATCTGCACCACTGTTTCCTGAGAGGAGGGTGCTCCGTGGTGTCTCCCTGTTGGGTAGGAAGCTAGAACAGTGCTTCATACTGGAAGTTGCTCTACAACAGATTGGGTGAATGTGTGAAATGACATTTTAAACTGAGACCTGAAAGACGAGAAGATAGCCAGGCAAAGATCTCATGGAAGAATATTATAATTGTAAGTACTGTAATTTAGTATTTGAGACAGTTAAATGATTTTTGTTTGTTTGGTTTGGTTTTTGTGTTTTTTTCCCAATGTTTGCTTCACTCCCTTTCCAGGGTCACCTGATTTTTATAAATTCAGCCAGGAGAATAGGGATCAATGTGTAACTAACTAATCAGTCTTAGGTTTCTATTGATGAAACTTGAGTTGGTGTCCTTCCATTATTTGTACTTCATGCTCCCCAAAGTATTTATTTGTGGGAGGACATGGTAGTTGATATGAACTTGACTTTAAGGAGTTAAGTATGTTTCAGGAATCACTATTAACCCAGGGGAGAGGCCAGCATCTCTCATAGTCTCAAAGGAGGTTCTAATGGAGACGCAGATGAATTTCCTGAGGAGCATATTCTACGTTTGTGTGGCAAAGTGCTCCCCTCTCCCCTCTATTCAGACATTCTGTGTAAAGCCTATGTGTATTTCATTTCCTGCGTCTGTTTTTTAAAAAACTTATATGTCCTTTTTTGAAGTAAACTTTGCACGTGGTTAAAACACCCAATACGGCTTCTCTCACCTTTTCCCTGGTGCTTCTGCTGTGATCTATTACTTCTGCTTTCACTTTTTGTTTATCTTCTGAGACTTATCTCTGTATCTCTAAATAACCTGCTTATACTACTGTTTCTTTATTTATCATTTTTAGATAGTATCTGTTCACTACTGGCATGACAGTTGAGAAGTTAGCTCAGTTATACAACCTCCCTGCCCCCATCACCTCATCCTCTCCAAATATAATTAGAGCATATTTTTAGGTCCCTCATCAATTTTCTTTGTTGTATTTCTTTCCTTTGCATGTTGCAAGCTTTTTTCAAGTGTCTGCTACTCCTTTAATCATATATAAGAATAAGGAACTAGAAAAATAGATCAAGGGTTATGTGTACTTGGATCGGTCTTGTTGACTGGCTGAATTTCATCCACCTTCAGGTGAATTAGGTATGGTCTTGGGACCCCTAAATGATAGAAGTCATCATCTTTGCACCTGGGAGTCAATGCTGATCCTGCCCTCAGTTGACCTGCTTCCCCCCAGACCATTTATTAAGTGTATTTAGAGAGCAACCTGCCAGTTTTTAATGTTTGCTTGAATTATTACTATTGCTGTTGTTATTGTTGTTCATTTTGCTTAGATACTAAATGCCTGGCTGCTGGACATCCTGCATGGACATATGAGAGAGGGATGGGGAAGCAACATTTGCTCTGCAGCAATCTGGAACTTCCCTTGTTTCCACTTCTGCCAGTCCTGATGTCTCCCAACCCTCCATGTGTACACTGCACACATTCTAGTGGGCCCTCCGTCATCAGCCTTCCATTGGCTTTCCTCTCCCTGGCATTTACTGGACTCACTCATGCACAGATACTGCCCCACCCCTACTTCACACCACTGATAGTTTATGGTCTCTTCTTTGTTATTAGCTTTTTTTCCCCCATTCCTTTATTATCATTTAAATGGGGTCTCAGGAGGCATGGGAAATAAACAGTCCACTTTCTTGAACTGGAGGGTTGCAACATATTTTAGCTTCAGTGTGTCCATTTGGAAAGTGCTTAACCCCACCCCCCACACTCCTTTAGAGGCTCACTGTTAACCTGGACAGTCTGATTCTCCCACTCCTAGTCTTCCCCGAGTCAGTAAAAGGTACCAACCTTCCCCCAGCCAGCCATAGAGCTGAGTTCCTTCAAATTCCTTCTTTATCTTCAATCCCTACATCTTATCCATCAGCAGGCTCTGTCATTTTTACCACATAAAAGCATCTCATGGGCAAAAAGGGAAAACTATAGCCCAAACTGACTAAATCTCAAGATTTTTTAAAAATCTTAAAAGAAAAAACACATTAAAAGAATAGCACACTCTGACCAGGACTGGTGAATTCCAGGAATGCCAGGGTGATTCAATATTATGAAATTTACTGAAACAATTCATTATATTAATAGATCAAACATGTAAAATGATCTAATTTTCTTCATAAATGCTAAAAGGGCATTTAATAAAATTCAACATCCATTCTTGTTTTGAAAATGTCTTTATAAAATAGAAATTAAGGATAAAACAGCATGATAAAAGTATATTATGCCCAATGATGGAAAAGTTCTAGAGATGGATGGTGGTGATAGTTACATAACAATGTGAATGTAATCAATGCCACTGAACTGTACACTTAAAATGGTTAAAATGGCAAATTTTGTTATATATATTTTACCACTACATATACATTATATACATCTATATTTTATACATATTATACATTGTATATAATGCATATAATATATAATGTATATACATATTATATATATAATGATATAGATATAGATATAGATACAGGTATAGATATACATATACCAAAGTCAGCATTATGCTTAATGGGAAAACAGTGAAATCATTCTCATTTGAGACCAGAATAAGATGAGGATGTTCAATATCATTACTACTATTTAACCTTAATATGGAGATGCTAGCTAATGTAATTAGGCAAAAGAAATAAGATATAGGTATAAAATTGGAAATAAGGTAAAATTATCATTACTTAACATTTGATAAAATTATATACCTAGGAAATCAAAAGACTCAAGTGAAAACTCATTATAAAAAGTAAAATAATTCAGATATTCAAGATGGCGGTGTGAGAGCTAACACGGAGAACTCCCAAAACCACAAATAATACAAAAATATAGTTAATTAATACAACTAACCCTAAAACAGCAAGAAGAAAGAAGGCTGAACCAGACTGCAAACAGACCTCACAAACAGAGCAGACCTCATGAAACAGGGTAACTTACAAAAGCCTTAATGCGGTGGGACCCAAACCCTTCCCCCACCCCAGCTCATCAGCGGGAGGAAGAGAAACAGAGCGGGGAGTGGGTGGAAGCCTGGGACTGCTGAACACCTAGCCCTGGAGATCTGCTTTGTGAGCAGAAGCCTATACTGTGCGGTGCTCTGGACGTTGGGGAGCTCGGATGGGCAGAGGGCCTGGGAGACTGACATTTCGGACGTTTGTGGAGGACGGGATCCATACCCGGCCTCTCTGTGTCAGAGGAAGGACAGGTGGTCTCAGAGGCTTCCTAGCAGCAAGAGGGCTGCTGAAGGGGAGGGGCTTTCATGGAGCTTGCTGCACAGGAAAAGGGAGAGCTGGACAAAGTTGTCTGGGTGCAGTCTGCCCAGCTGGTTGGGAACTTTGAGGAGCTTACGGTGCTCCAACCCCCTGGCTGCCTACTCAGATCCTAGGCCCCCCACTGTGACACACAGCCTGCCGAGCCTTCCTACTGGCCTGCAGGCACCTGCTAGCAAACCGGCAATCACTGCACTGGCGTCAGGCCAGCCAGAGGGAGGCCCTGCCTACAACAGCTAGAGATGCAAAACACAGAGGCTTATACGTGTGGGCTTGGCCCACTGGCTCTGATACTGAAGACAGGCACCGCAGACAGGAATCAGGAAACAGATTTTTCCTCCCCCAGGCACCAGCTCTGCTCCCCTACAACCCCCAACCTCACTCTAGGGGTTGAGCAGCTCAAGAGACTGGAGCTTCTGGGCAATACTGGGCACCACACAGAAATGTGAAAAGTCAAAAGAACATGGTTCAGACAAAAATCCCACAAACCCCAGAAAAAGGGCCAAATGAAGCTGAACTCACCAATCTTCCTGAAAGAGAGTTCAAAATAAAAATTATAAACATGCTTATGGAGGTACAGAAAAATATCCAAGAACTCAGGAATGAAATTACATCAGAGATTGAATCATTAAGAAATTCCACATCTGAAAAGAAACATACAATGGAGGGATTTAAAAGCAGATTAGGTGTAGTAGAAGAGATGGTAAATGAGATAGAAATTAGAGAAGAGGAATACAAAGAAGCTGAGGCACAGAGGGAAAAAAGAATCTCTAAGAATGAAAGAATATTGAGAGAACCGTGTAACCAATCCAAATGGAATAATATTCCCATTATAGGGGTACCAGAAGAAGAAGAGAGAGAAAAAGGTATAGAAAGTGTTACTGAGGAGGTAATTGCTGAAAACTTCCCCAATCTGGGGAAGGAGATAGTCTCTTAAGCCATGGAGGTGCACAGATCTCCCAACACAAGGGACCCAAGGAAGACAATATCAAGACATATAATAATTAAAATGGCAAAGATGAAGGATAAAGACAGACTTTTAAAAGCAGCCAGAGAGAGAAAAAAGATCACATACAAAAGAAAACCCATCAGGCTATCATCAGGCATCTCAGCAGAAACCTTACAGTCCAGAAGGGAGTGGCATGATATATTTAATGCAATGAAGCAGAAGGGTCTTGAACCAAGAATACTCTACCCGGCAAGGTTATCATTTAAATTTGAAGGAGGGATTAAACAATTTTCAGATAAGCAAAAGCCGAGAGAATTTACCTCCCACAAACCACCTCTATATTGCATTTTGGAGGGACTCCTACAGATAGAAGTATTCCTAAGGTAAACAGATGTCACCCAAGGGCTAGACAAAGAGTACAGAATATGATACATAACATACAAAGAAAGGAGGAGGAAGAAAAAGGGGGAAAAAAAAGAAGCTTTAGGTTGTGTTTGCAATAGCATACAAAGTGAGTTAAATTAGACTGTAAGATAGTAAGGGAATTACCCTTGAACCTTTGGTAACCACGAATCTGAAGCCTGCAGTGGCAATAAGTACATACCTATCGATAATCACCCTAAATGTAAATGGTCGGAATGCACCAATCAAAAGACATAGAATTATGGAATGGATAAAAAAACAAGACCCATCTATACACTGCCTACAAGAGACTCACATCAAACCCAAAGACATACACAGACTGAAAGTAAAGGGATGGAAAAAGATATTTCATGCAACTAATAGGGAGAAAAAAGCAGGAGTTGCAGTACTTCTATCAGACAAAATAGACTTCAAAACAAAGAAAGTCACAAGAGACAAAGAAGGACATTACATAATGATAAAAGGGTCAGTCCAACAAGAGGATATAACTATGATAAATATCTATGCACCCAACACAGGATCACCTACATATGTGAAACAAATACTAACAGAATTAAAGGGGGAAATACAATGCAATGCATTCATTTTAGGAGACTTCAACACACCACTCACTCCAAAGTACAGATCAACCAGACAGAAAATAAATAAAAAGACAGAGGCACTAAACAACATATTAGAACAGATGGACCTAATGGGCATCTACAGAACACTCTATCCAAAAGCAACAGGATACAGATTCTTCTCAAGTGCACATGGAACATTTTCAAGAATAGCTCATATATTAGGCCACAAAAAGAACCTCAGCAAACTCAAAAAGATCGACATTGTACCAACCAGCTTCTCAGATTACAAAGGTATGAAACTAGAAACAAATTACACAAAGAAAACGAAAAAGCCCACAAACACATGGAGGCTTAATAACATGCTCCTAAATAATCGATGGATCAATGCCCAAATAAGAACAGAGATCAAGCAATATATGGAGACAAATGACAACAATAATTCAACACCACAAAATCTGTGGGATGCAGCAAAAGCTGTGCTAAGAGGGAAATATATTGCAATACAGGCCTACCTCAAGAAAGAAGAACAATCCTAAATGAACAGTCCAAACTCACAATTAATGAAACTAGAAAAGGAAGAAGAAATGAGGCCCAAAGTCAGTAGAAGGAGGTACATAATAAAGATTAAAGCATAAATAAATAAAATTGAGAAGAATAAAACAATAGAAAGAATCAATGTAAGCAGGAGTAGGTTCTTCGAGAGAATAAACAGATAAACCCTTAGCCAGACTTATCAAGAAAAAAAGAGAGTTTATAAACATAAACAGAATCAGAAATGAGAAAGGAAAAATCACTATGGACACCACAAAAATACAAAGAATTATGAGAGAATACTATGAAAATTTATATGCTAACAAACTGGATAACCTAGAAGAAATGGACAACTTTCTAGAAAAATACAACCTTCCAAGGCTGACCCAGGAAGAAACAGAAAATCTGAATAGACCAGTTACCAGCAAAGAAATTGAACTGGTAATCAAAAAACTACCTAAGAACAAAACTCCTGAACCAGATTGTTTCACTGCTGAATTTTATCAAACAATTAGTGAAGACCTAATACCCATCCTCATTAAAGTTTTCCAAAAAGTAGAAGAGGAAGGAATACTCCCAAACTCATTCTATGAGACTAAAATCACTCTAATACCAAAACCAGACAAAGACACCACAAAAAAAGAAAATTACAGACCAATATCCCTGATGAACGTAGATGCAAAAATACTCAACAAAATATTAGCAAACAGAATTTAAAAAAACATCAAAAAGATCATCCATCATGATAAGGTGGGATTCATCCCCGGGATGCAAGGATGGTACAACATTTGAAAATCCATCAACATCATCCACCACATCAACAAAAAGAAGGACAAAAAACACATGACCATCTCCATAGATGCTGAAAAAGTATTTTCCAAAATTCAACATCCATTCATGATAAAAACTCTCAACAAAATGGGTATAGAGGGCAAGTACCTCAACATAATTAAGGCCATATATGACAAACCCACAGCTAACATTATACTTAACAGTGAGAAGCTGAAAGCTTTTCCTTTAAGACCAGGAACAAGACAAGGATGCCCACTCTCCCCACTTTTATTCAACACAGTTCTGGAGGTCCTAGCCATGGCAATCAGACAACACAAAGAAATACAAGGCATCCAGATTGGTAAGGAAGAAGTCAAACTGTCCCTGTTTGCAGATAACATGGTAGTGTACATAAAAAACCCTAAAGAATCCATTCCAAAATTACTAGATCTAATATCTGAATTCAGCAAAGTTGTGGGATACAAAATTAATACACAGAAATCTGTTGCATTCCTATACACTAATGGTGAACTAGCAGACAGAGAAATCAGGAAAACAATTCCATTCACAATTGCATCAAAATGAATAAAATGCCTAGGAATAAACCTAACCAAGGAAGTGAAAGACCTATACCCTGAAAACTACAAGACACTCATGAGAGAAATTAAAGAAGGGACCAATAAATGGAAACACATACTGTGCTCATGGATAGGAAGAATTAATATTGTCAAAATGGCCATCCTGCCCAAAGCAATTTACAGATTCAATGCAATCCCTATCAAAATACCAACAGCATTCTTCAACCAACTAGAGAAAATAGTTCTAAAATTCATATGCAATGACAAAAGACCCCGAATAGCCAAAGCAATCCTGAGAAGGACGAATAATGCAGGGAGAATTACGTTCCCTGACTTGAAGCTCTACTACAAAGCCACAGTAATCAAGTAAATTTGGTACTGGCACAGTAACAAACCCATAGACCAGTGGAACAGAATAGAGAGCCCAGATATAAACCCAAGCATATATGGTCAATTAATATATGATAAAGGAGCCATGGATATACAGTGGGGAAATGACAGCCTCTTCAACAGCTTGTGTTGGCAAAACTGGACAGTTACATGTAAGAGAACGAAAATGGATTACTGTCTAACCCCATACACAAAATTAAATTCAAAATGGATCAAAGATCTGAATGTAAGACATGAAACCATAAAACTCTTAGAAAAAAAACATAGGCAAAAATCTCTTGGACATAAACATGAACAACTTCTTCATGAACATATCTCCCCGGGCAAGGGAAACAAAAGCAAAAATGAACAAGTGGGACTATATCAAGCTGAAAGGCTTCTGTACAGTAAAGGACACCATCAGCAGAAGAAAAAGGCATCCCACAGTACGGGAGAATATATTCATAAATGACATATCCAATAAGGGGTTGACATCCAAAATATATAAAGAGCTCATGCACCTCAACAAACAAAAAGCAAATAAGCCAATTAAAAAAATGTGCAGAGGAGCTGAACAGACACTTCTCCAATGAAGAAATTCAGATGGCCTACAGGCACATGAAAATATGCTCCACATCGCTAATCATCAGAGAAATGCAAATTAAAATCACAATGAGGTATCACCTCACACCAGTGAGGATGGCCAACATCCAAAAGACAAACAACAACAAATGTTGGTGAGGATGTGGAGAAAGGGGAACCCTCCTACACTGCTGGTGGGAATGTAAATTAGTTCAACCATTGTGAAAAGCAGTATGGAGGTTCCTCAAAGAACTCAAAATAGAAATACCATTTGACCCAGGAATTCCACTCCTAGGAATTTACCCTAAATATGCAGCAGCCCAGGTTGAAAAAGACATATGCACCCTTATGTTTATCGCAGCACTATTTACAATAGCCAAGAAATGGAAGCAACCTAAGTGTCCATCAGTAGATGAATGGATAAAGAAGAGGTGGTACATATACACAATGGAATATTATTCAGCCATAAGAAGAAAACAAATCCTACCATTTGCAACAACATGGATGGAGCTAGAGGGTATTATGCTCAGTGAAATAAGACAGGCAGAGAAAGACAAGTATCAAATGATTTCACTCACTGTGGAGTATAAGAATAAAGGAAAAACTGAAGGAACAAAACAGCAGCAGACTCACAGAACCCAAGAATGGACTAACAGTTACCAAAGGGAAAGGAACTGGAACAGATGCGTGGGAAGGGAGTGATAAGGGAGGAAAAGGGGCATTAGGATTAGCACACATAATGCAGCGGCAGGGGACAAGGGAAAGGCAGTATTTATAGAGAAGACAAGTAATGATTCTATAGTATCTTGCTACACTGATGGACAGTGACTGTAGTGGGGTATGTGGGGGAGGACTTGATAATAGGGGGTCTAGTAACCATAATGTTGTTCAAGTGATTGTACATTAATGATACCAAAAAAATTTTTTTAATTAAAAAAAAAGTAAAATAATTCAATAAGTCATGTATACAAAATTAGTAAATAGAAATATGTATACAAAATTAATACATAGACATCATATACACAAACAGAAGGGGTATTGGAAGAAAATGTTTCCATTACAAAAGCCACTAGAACGATAAAATATTTGGAAATATACTTAAAATACTTACATAATCTGTATGAAGCAAGCTTCAATGTTCCTAAGGGGCATAAAAAACTTTTAATAATGGAAAGGAATAGCATATTTTTAATAGGAAGTCTCAGATCATAGAGATGGTTTCCTTAAATGAACCTTTAACTTCAATGTGAACCCAATTTTAAAATGTCAACAAGATTTCTTCTAGAAATAGACAACTGTTTCAGAGTTCATGTGGGCAAAAAAGAATAATCAAGAGTAGACAGACAAAAATTGTTTTCAAAAGAAGATAAAAAGGAACTAGATTTATATCATTAAAATCTATACAAAGCTGTAACAATTAAAACCATGTGATAATGAAATATGAATAAACAGATCACTTCAACAGAAGGACAAGAAATGAGATAATTACCCACAGAAATTTAGTGTATGATAACTGTGACATGTTAAAGCAATATGGAAATGCTGGATTTTTCAATAAATTATAGTGCAACTACAGGTGAGCAGGTGGGCATTCTATACGCCTCACCTATTACAAATAGATTCAAGATTTCACTGTTAAGAAAAATGAAACCACAAAAATATGAGAAAGAAGCATACAAGCACTCTTTTACAAGTGCAGATGGCTTATCTAAATTGACTTTAAAACCCAGCACCATGAAAAAAAATGATGGATATCAACAAGAAAAAACTATTTCTGTAGGACAAACAGCACCATATGCAAAGTCAAAAGACAAACAACAAACTTGAATCGATTATTTCAATTCAACTGGCATATATAAAGGGATTCTACAAATCAAAAATAGGAGGGAGGGGGGTATTAAAACAAAACAAAAACAAAAACCAAAGTAAAATACCATCGGCCTAAAAGAAACATCAGTGGAAACTGAGCAGGCAGTTCACAGAAGGAAATACGAACAGCTCCTAAATGCAGGAAAAGATGTTCAACTATGCTCACAATAAGAGAAATAAATAATTAAACTACACTGAGAACCTCTTCACTTACCAGATTCACAAGCTCCAAAAATTGATAATCCAACAATTGGCAAAGACGTGGGGGACAAAGCTGTCTCCATCATTGCTGGTTGCAGTTATAAATTGGTAGACATCTGGGGAGCCTGTCAAAATTACAAATGCACCCAGCAATTCCACTTCTAGGAATTTATCCTATAAGATATACTCCCACATATGCTATAAATATACTCCCATATACTCAGCACAACTGGCGTTGGCATGTGCAGCACTGTTTGTAACAGCAAAAGTTTGGAAACAACCTGAATGTCCATCATTAGGGAAGAGGTTAAATAAATGATGGCACATGCCTGTGATGGAACTCTATACCTTCATCAAAATGAATGAGGTGTCTGTTTAAATACTAATATGGGGTGAGCTCCAAGATATATTGTCAAGAAAAAAAGCAAGGTACAAAACATTATATATAAAATACACTGTTATTTGTGGAAATGTATTTGCTTGCATATGAAAAAAACCTCTGATAGAATATATGAGAACTGATACAATGTGTTGCTTCTGGGGAGGGAGACTAGATGGCTTAGTAGAAGGGAAACCTTTACTGTATTTCTTTTTGTACCTTTTGATTTTTAAATCGTGTCTATGTATCACCTATTCAAAAAAGATTTTAGACATATTTAAACAAAATAAAGTATATCTCCCATCTGTGTATTGCTCTGCATCCCCAGTGCCACTTCTGTTTCCTTAAGGATTTCATGACTTAAATGGCTACTTTTACAAGGAACTGTCCCTAACTTTTCTAAGTACAACTGACCCTTGAACAACATGGGTTTGAACTGCATGAGTCCACTTATATGCCGATTTTTTTTCAATAAACATATTGGAAAATTTTGGGGAGATTTGCAACAATTTGAAAAGAACTTTATTTTTCTAGCTAATATTGTACAAATATATATATATAATACATATAACATACAACATATGTGTTGACTATGTTATCAGTAAGGCTTCTAGTCAACAGTAGGCTATTAGTAGTTAAGTTTGGGGGGGTCAAAAGTTATACATGGGTTTTCAACTGTGCAGGGCTGAGCACCCGAAACAGGGCTCCACATTATTGGAGGGTCAACTGTAGTTTTCTATCTCCCCACCACATTCTTTCCCATTGCTAGAGTCAGTGATAAGCGTTATGAAGGTAATGAACACTTGATAATTATACACTTCATTTTGGTCTGTGGAAATTAATAAAGGGAGAACTCACTGCCTAACATCGGGAGGCCTGACTGCCTAACATCGGGAGGCCTGCAGGATAAGTGCTTACACCCACAACTCCTGAATCTCAGATCCCCACCAGAACAGAGCGATGCCATACTGTTTTAGCTACTTCACTCCCCAGCAGTAAGAAGGAAGGTTTCTGCCTTCATCCTCCCAACAATAGCCCAGCCAATGGGAGACTGTAACAACTCAACCAATGAGAAGCCACGATATGCGGAACTCCCAGTTTCCTCCAAAGGGCCTCCTGCTTAGAACTGCCCTCCCAACTCCCCACTTTTCCTCTACAGAAGAGCGTCCTTCTATTTTGTTCTGTGGACATTCCTATGATTTTGCTATAGCTTGCATGTCCCAGATTGCAATTCTCTGCTATTCCTGAATAAACCCATTTTTTGCTGGTAATTTAACTGTTTTATTTTTAAGGTTAACAGATACATTCATACATTCATTTCTTCATTCGTTACTGGTTACCTGATTCCCTGCCCCATGAGGGAAGGAAATTTTTAATGAGTGATTCATCACTGTAAACCTAGCACTTAGGACAGTGTCTGGCACAATCAATGTTTGTCAAATGATTAAAAGTTTAAATATGGCCTCACACTGATATTCTTCTCAGCCAGGTGGATCAGGGTAGACATTATTGTCTGCATTTTTATATGAGGAAATTATGGCTCAAAAAGGATTCTTCTGAGGCCACACAGCTAGTAAAATGGCAAAGCAGAGATTTCTACTCTGTATACCAGTGGGTCTATACTGGCCACAATCTTAGGACCACTCCGCTATAGCCCCACTCTCATCCCAAGGTACTCTGGGTAATTTTCTGGGGTTCTTAACATGGACCTCCTAGGTTGGTTTTAGTAAGCCTGTCAATTATTTTTTTTTTACATTGCTTGGAGAATTTAACATGTCAGTTCATTTCTATGGGGAAAGCCTCCAAGGTTTGTCATCAGCTTCTCAGAGGGTCTGTGACACAGCTCCACCAAGTGCATTCCTGTGTCAAGGATTTGTCCATTACAGCTTCAGAAGATGTTCACCTGATTAGAAAGTACGGTTGTCAAGGAATCTGAAGCAGTAGCTTTGGAATCATTAGGATAAGTCATCACAGAAATGTGTTCATGCTGCCAGAAAAACAGAATCAACAGAATCTGAACATCTTACCCTCCCCACCACCTCAACACACCTCTGCTCTTATTCCCAGATGTCCCCAAGAGAGACCAGAAAACATATCCCTTTGTTTATTTCCCTCCGGAGCCACTAGGCATAAAAAAATCTGTAAAACCTTTTGCATCTTTGTCCTACATAATAACAGCCTACCAGCAAGTTCTCCTTGGGTTCTGCAGACCAGTTTGAAATCTTGTAACAAAACTCGAGTCTTATAATTTACTTCTCCAGGACAATTCCTTACCTATTTCAGAGCATGGGGAACAAATTAGCAATTGCTCAATATATTGTGAAGCAAGGTGGAAAGGGTAGTCTCTACACTTGAAAGATCCACAGGACAATAGTTTATCTTCAGTATTTTCACTCCCCACTGCCTTCCCTCTCTCCCTCGCCCTCAGGGAGAAAACCAAGGCTGGTTTCTCTTCCTGCATTACCAATAGCCTCTTCTTAAGCACCCTCGGGGTGAAACTCCGCTGCTGCTCTGGAGGGAAGGCGGTCTTGAGATAGAAACAGACCTAAGCTAGAGTGCTTATATTCCATGCAGCTTTGGGCAAGTCATATGCTCTGCCTGAGGCCCAGTTTTCTCATCCATAAAATAGAAGTTATTCTCAAATTTCAGGGTAGTGCCAAGTCCTTAAGCATTCAGTAATGGTGGCTATTATTATAACTGGGTGCTGTTTCCAGCCTAGGCTCTCCACCAGATTCTCCTCTGTGAAGCAGCCTGGAACTATGTCTGCAAAAGGAAATAAACAGACCCAGGAATATGTAAATGGAATCATACAGTATGTAATCTTTTGCATAAGGCTTTTTTCATTCAGCATAATATTTTGAAATTCATCTATGTCTTAGGTATATCAGTAGTGGATATATTCTGTTGTGTGAATATACCACAGTTTATTTAGCTAATCTGTTGATGGGCATCTAGGCTGTTTCCAGTTTTTGCCTATTACGATACAACTGCTAAGAATATTCCAGCACATATCTTTGTATGAATGTGTGCTTACATTTCTCTTGGGTAAATACCTAAGAGTGGAATTGCTAGGCCATAAGAAAGGTACATATTTAACTTTTTAAAGAACTGCCAAATCTTTTTCAAAAGTGAGTGCACCGTTTCCCTCTCCTATCAACACTGTATGAGAGTTCCAGTTTTTCCACAGCCTTATGAGCTGGAAGCAGAGGTTGTTCTAATTTGACCATCATATAGAAGGAAGGATTGACTGAGGCAAAAACTCCTCTCTCTTCCTTCGTAATATCAACTTCCTCACTAGATTTTTAAGGTATCCTCTTCTCTTCAATCTCTTGTAGGTTTCGAAGGCAAGTAACTTCTATCCAGAGAGGAACTAACCTGAATGAATTTGGATTTGTTGAAATTAAACAAAAGAAGCATGAAAAACAGATAATCAGTCTCCCAGACATCATGAGAATCACTGAGACTCAAGTTACTTGATTGATTTAACTCTAATTCCCTAAATAAACATTTAAGTGCTATTAGTTCAGCTACCCCAAGACTGACAAGATCTCTAAATACTACACCTCATCTGTTAACTAAATCCCATTTGGAGAAAGACTTTTTCAGGTTTATTAAATCTATTACAGAGGAGGAGTAGAGATTCCCATTACCAACAAGCTTAATTTTGGAAAGACCCTCTGGGCCTCACAGAATTTTGTAGCAGGAAGGGGCCCTCAGATTCACCTGGCCCAGTGGATCTCAAACTCTGATATGCAGAGGAAGCAGCCAGAGTTGGCAGACTGGCTGTATATAGAGACTGACTCTGTAGGTTCGGGCCCGGGAATTTTCATTCAAGTGTCCACCTGATTCTCATGCCAGTTGTCTGAAGATTTCAGCCCACAGTTTGGGAAAAACTGCTTTAATCTAACCTTTCTTCCTCAGTGAAAGCCACTTTTCTGAGAGAACAATTCAGAGTCACCACAACAAAAAGAAAAACTGATTTTCTTCATTTTATTATTCTTGGGATTTCCTAGGTCCAACTGTCTTGGGGGAGAAAAAAAAATATTGTAGTACATTTAAAAATCTATTTGCAAAGCTTCTCCCATTGTACATGTTCTCATTCTCAAGTTGTTAAAATTTTCTATTTTCTGAATATCATACAGGGGTTAATTTCCAAGAGGCAGTCATATAGGTCTCAGAAATAAGGTCTAATGCTCAGGGCGAAGTGGAAGAACAGGGATTGGGGTCCACACAGAAGGCTTCTAGAATGTAATCCCACCTCAAAATGGATGCCTGTGCACCTACCAAAAGACTGCTTTGTCATGCTCTTCAGCTCAACAATGAATTAAATTTTAAATTCTCCTCTAGAATTTCTCCTCTAGGAAATACAATGATTTCAAACATGATATAAGGCAAAAGTGAATCTGATATTGGGGTATATTTTTCTTAACACATACTCTTATCAACTGAAAGCTTCCCTCTGCAATTAGGTTTCAGCGGAGCAATATGGCAGGAGATGGCTCTGCACCTGCCATCTTCATCTGCCCACGGCATGCTTAACAATGCTTCAGAGTTTTAAAATGTATGATTGCTTATAAATTTGTAAAATAGTTACTAAATAGATCAAGCCTCCTTTAGTCTCTGGATAGCGTCTCTGCAGGAACAGTTGAAACATAAGTACTTTGTTTAACAGAGTCGAATCACTGCATTTGACTTAAAACATTTACGAGAAATAGGCATGTAAAAAAAATTGTCAGCATGTGTATAAGATGTGCTAATTGTTTCCTTGTGAAAACTTATAAGGACATTCATTTTTTTTCTTTTTTATCATTTTTTTTACTGTTTTATGTACAATATTATATTGGTTTCAGATGGACAATTTTGTGATTCATCAGTTATATACATTGCTAAATGTTCACCATGATAAGTGTAGTTACCCTCTGAGATTCATTCTTGGTTGTACCAATGGCTGATAGTCCCCAGGTGATGTATCCAGTGATGTCTGCAATCACCACGCAGCTGCTCCACTGTGCTAACAGTGAAGTTGGCTCCATTTGCTTGCTTTATTTTGCTGCAAAACATAAAATATTTTATGTTATTATGCAGGTATCTCTCAAATGAAGGAATGCGTGCATGCCGAAAAAGGGTGCTTGGATAAAGTAAATTTGTATTAAATGAACCTGACTTACCCACTGCCTTCCATTACAAAATCAGAAATACATACTGCAGGGGTGGAAAAATTGGTCCTTGGATGTAATACATTTATACTTAATAATGCAGCAGTGCCTGTAATGAGACATATTCAAAGGGAAAACAATAACTCTCTGATAAAATATTAACAATAATGCATTTGTACTGAATATGTCACATGATTTTAAAGCCACTGCAAGTAGGACTGTAAAAGAGTGCCAAATTTTAGAAGCCTGATTGTCTGTTTCACATGTTTTCCAAGAGGCAATCAACTATTAAACTTCCACAGTTTACCAGCCTTAAATTGCAAAATACTCTAACTTTATGTTCAAAGTAATTATTTTAATGTTCGTCACCCCATTCTGGGATTGAAAGGGAATATTAGTGTTCTTCTGCCCTTGAAAATGCCATCTTTTGGCCAAGAAAACGAGCGGCCTAGATGCATTCACTTATTCATTCATTCATTCATTCATTCATCTGGATGTCTACTATATCTCAGACATTCTGCTAGTTGCTAAGGTTAAGAAAATAAAATGCAAAGTTTCTGTTTTCAGGGAGAATAACAAGAAAGCAGACAACTGCCCTACAGTGTTCAGATAGAGTTAAGCACAAGATGTTAATGTAGCCCACAGGAGAGTACACTTAATACAGACCTCTGAAAAATGATGTCATATTTGAACATTTAATACAAGATCTCAAACTAGTGGCCCTATGGCACAGTACAGCCTGAAAGCAAGTTTTACTTAGCCTACTTAGAGTTAAAAATTAAAAAAAGAACCAACATTTGTAAATTGGAAGATTTCACACACACACACACACACACACACACACACAAAATCAGTTTACTGGCTTTTCTTGAAAAACCAAAAGATCTGACAATATTAGGCATACATTTCCATGCAGCAACATTTGCTAGAATTGAAGAGTAGCTTTATAAGGGCTTTAAACTAGCTAGCTAATAACAATTCCCACTACTACCTCTTATTGCACTGACATCGGAATGAGAATTATTTACTACATTTTTAAAAATTGAGATATAATTGACATTTATCATCCCACTTGAACTGTTGTTTTATTATAGTAAAAAGCAATTTATCTGAACCTACGCCTCTGTATCAAGGAGAAAAACAAAAGGTAGACCAAGTTTGTCACCTGTTTCAAGAAAATAGAAGTACAGATATGAGTTTTATTTAGCCTTCACTCATTACATTAGAGTCTGAAACTCTTGTTCTAAGAACCAGTAGGAATTAGTCAAATGGAGAATGAGGGAAGGAGAGAGGAAGAGTATGAGGAACAGTGTGTGCAAAATTATAGTTGTGTGGCCAGTGTATGGGATTGCACATATTTTAGCATGAATGGGGGATGGAGGTGTCTATAATGGAAAAACGAGAAATGAGCCAGAAAGAAGTCTAAGCCAGTCCTCTTCCAGCACCAAACTCTGACAAACAGCTTTGAAGAGGTGATCCACGTCAGCCCTAGTCTGCTTCCTCATTCAAGACAGTGAAAACCAAGGTCAGTCCACATTATCTGCTTGATCAGGGTTCCAAATAGGATTGCCAGGTAAACTACAGGACACCCATTTAAATTTGAACTGCAAATAAGCAATGAATACTTTTTCTATTTGAATTTTAGACAAAAAAACTATTCATTTTTTATCTGAAATTCAAATTTAAATGGGTACCCTATACTTTTATTTGCTTAATCTGGTGACATTTAATGGCTAGATCCTACC
>JAVSCE010006220.1:0-122105 GCA_032199065.1 Smutsia gigantea
TTTTTCCTTCTGTTCCTCATACTAAAAAATTTCCACTGGGAATGAGGAAATTACTATTTCTTTGGTGTGACTATGTTACAGCACTGCGCTGGGTGTTTTACTGTGTTATAATAGCTGATACAACAATCTTGTGGGTTTAATACTTCTTACTCTCATTGGTAATTAGGTAAAAGAAGTTCAGAGAGTTTAGGTATTTTAATTAAGGTCACTCAGCAATTATCCAGGCCAGGCTAATATCCAGGTTAACTGAAGGCCAAACTCATGGAGTTAGGGAGCTAGTGGTGAAATAGAAAGAGAACAATAATATGACCATGGCTTACAAACTAAGCCCTATGAAGAGCATTCCAGAGGAAAAAGCATAAACAAAGGGAGAACTATGTAAACAAAAACTGAGACATATCACAATTCCACTCAGAATATTTCCATAAAACTTAAAAGAAAAACACTAACTAATTGAACCAGAAATTTCATTTGCTTTTAACTTATACCTGAAGAATTCACAATAATTTCTCCTGAATGAAAAGTGAGATACCATATGTGTATATTTTGGATAAGAGAATTATTCAATCTCAAATTGGTGTAACAAAGTTAACACCAATGTTTAATACTGACTGTGTGATAGGTCTCCACATGCAAATAACAAAGAAGGATAGGAAAGGAGAGAACAGAGACAAGAAAAGTCCTGACTGGTTTTATCAAGGCAGGAGGTAATTTGTTGAGATAAAAAAGGGACTCTTTATGCATGTACTCCCTTTCTACTGGCATTTATCACCTAAGAAAACCTCTCCAGTCATAAAGCTTATCTGAAGCTATATACAGGCAAGATCTCAAGGGAGCCAAACCCAGAAACAGTTGTGATGGACTCTTCATGGCCTTCTGGGCCTTCTGGTCCACTCATGCCCCAACCAGCCTGTGGGTTCTCACTATAATGATCATTATCCTTATGAGGATAAAACACATGATATCAGGTATCACGCAGCTATTTTTGTATAACAAAAAACACATGACATTAGAGCCCAGAAAATAAACATTTATTTTCCACATGTCTTTCGGGCCCGGCAATGATCCAGACTTGTATGGGCCAGACAGCTTTGTTGCTCTCAGCTGGGACCTCAGCCGGACTCGTGGTTGGCTAATGCAGGCTAGCCTGGCTGAAGTGTTTCAGCTCTTTTCTATGGTCTTCCTATCCTCCTCTGGAGTCAGTGCTTTAGGTCAGGCATGCCCTCATAACAATAGAAGCAGTAAAAGAGGAAAAATGGAATGAATATTAAGAACTCGCCAAGTCTAGTCTCAGAACTAGTACACTACCTTTTCTGCCTTATTCTATTGGCCAAAGTAAGTCACAAAGTTGAGCCCAGAGCCCGAGTGGGAAAGCACTGCACAGATGCATGGCAAAGGCATGTCTTCAGTGAGAGGGAAGAATCGGATCATCGATGTCGTCCGCCACAGACGCCAGTCATGCCTGAACAGCCAAGGACTCAGCTCCTGAATTTGGCTGAGAAGAGGTTTCTCGAGGGCAGTAACCATATCCATTTATCATTTTATTTCTACAATTACTCTGCAAATATTAACAGACTCTTCATGTTATTGATGAAGATATCAAAGCTCAAAAGGCTAGTGAACAAATTTCCAAAACTGCTTAAAATCACCTGTTCTTTCACATTGGATAGCCCCGGAAACTGAATTCTTAACACCAATATCAGTTGCCAACATGCTCTACCATATCGGGAAAGGACCGGTGCCTTGTTAGTGGTCGAATCCTCACCATACATTATTCTCATGATTGTATGGGGTGAGCAGCTCCTGGCTTAGGTCACCGAGACTCATGTTCCACGGAGAACCAGATTTTGAGTAGAAGAAATCAATATTTTGAATATAAGGCATTGTTTTTGCCTAACAGCAACAGATATCATAGAGTTTTGGAGTATGCACTTAACCAGGAAGTCTCAAAGAGGGATTGGAAGACTTTAAGAAGGACAAGATTTCTTTTTCTTTTTTTTGGAAAGCTGGGGGTGGAGTAGTTGCACTGTACACTGGCAGCCGCTCTGGGCTCTCTGCAGTGAAACTACCTCAGACTCTGACGATCTTTGTACTTTGCATGGAGGTTGAGGTCAGGATGGGTGCTAGAAAGTGGGAGGGAGGAGCTCTGCCTAGCTTTCCAACAGAGGGTCACCTGAGGCCTCACAATGGAGAAGGGTTCAGGAATTATGGAACGAGTTGAGGAATAATGCCCAGGGACCTCAGTAGTGGAGCCAGATGGGAGGGAGGAGTCCGGTCCACCCCCAGGTCCACATACAGCGCACCTCTGCCTACAATACACATAATATGGCACTTTGTGAGTGCCGCATGCTGAAGGAAACAAATCTCAGTTAGTTTCGGTCCTACAGCTCCACCTGCCAGCTCCGTGTCAGACACCGAGATGAACCATAAATGGTCCTGCCTTTATAGAGCTCACAGAGTAATGGAGACATCAGAAAATGGGAGACAGACAGAAAGGTCACTTAGTGGCACAGATCACACAGTTGAGGCAGCATGTAAGTGTCAGTGACCTGGGAGCAGTGCCTTTGAAGTTGGGAGTTGAAGTACTAGAGGAAATTTGCCAGACAAAAATCTGGAAAACAGACTTCCAGGGAAAGAAGATTCTTAGCAAACCTCAATGATTAAAATCCTCAGATTCCAAAAACATGAGTATTGAAGTCAGAATGACTAGTTTAAATACATCTCTGTTTCCTTCTCCAACAAACTGGACAAGTCCAGTGTTGTCGGAGCTTTAGTATCTTCACCTGTGAAATGGGGATAATCAGAGGTATCTGAGAACAGTGTCCTGAGGAGGAAATGAGACCGAGACAGCAAAGGACAACATTTTATAGGCTATATAAAGTACTACCTATGAGACACGCACTGCTCTCATCATCATCATGGTTAGTGCTATTGTTAGTCACTGATTCAGTGCCCAGGCTAAGCTAGAAATGAGGATTCAGAGACGAATAAAACAGAGTGTGCCATCAAAGTAATCACAGTCTAATAATAGTAATTCACACTCACCGCAGGGCTTGTTATGTGACATTCTCTGTCCCCAGCACTTTACATGGATTGGCTCATTTCATCCTCACAATGACCTGAGAAGCAGGTGCTGTGATCACACTCACTCTGAGATAGGGAAACCTAAGCACAGAGAGGTTAAGCTGGGAGGGGCCCCACAGCTGATGGGAGGTGGCACCTGGATGCGAACCCCAATGAGCTGGCTCCAGAGTACCCACACTGCACCACTACCCCATACAGTGTGGTGGGAAATTAAGGGGTAACCATAATATAAGGCCATAAATACTGTGAACAAAAGTTGAGTGAGGGACAGGGGTAGTTGTTAGCAAAGGCTTCTTAGAGGAGATGGCCCCTGAGCTAAGTACTGGCTAAGAAGTGGGGAAAGGTGTGCCCAGCAAGCAGGGCATATAAACAAAACCCCTGAGGGGTGTGAGCAGAGCTTCTGTCCTTCGGTGAGAGGGATAAAGAGAAATGGGAGGGAGTGGGTCTGGTTGGAGAGGCAGGCGGGCAGAAGGTAGGTCCCAAAACGCCTTGGGGGACATGCTAAGGAGCCCACCTGTCTTCCAAGGAGGGCAGAGATCTGCTCCAGAAGGCTCACTGATCACAGTTTGACAGACAAATTGGAAGAGAGGAGCATGGCCGTAGCTCAGAACAACAGCTGGGGAGCCACCCCAGGAGTCCAGCTGCTCTTACTGGAGTCAGAAGGTAGAGTGTGCCAGTCGGGATGAAAAGTTTGAGACTGTTAAGACACAGCGATTGATGAAAGTGAAAGAGGAAGAGGAATCAAGGGAGATTGCTGGGCCATGGCCCAGATGGTTGGGTGGGCCAGGTTGACATGCACCAGGTCCTGAAGAGGAAAGCTGGGAAGCACCCACATTTAAGAAAGGGCATAGGAAGCAGAGCCAAGAAAAACGACCTAGTGAGACAAGTGAGTGGTGGTCCAAGAGCCCAAGGAAGTAGAACGGTGAAGGATTTGGGTTAGGCCCTAAGAGTTTATTTCCAAGAGTTCTGGGTACTTCAGCCCAGGTTTAGACACCTAAAACATGCTTTTCCTTGTGATTCAAAAAGTCCTTGTTTTCAGTATTGTTTTTCCCCAGTCTTTGTTCCCCAAGATTTCACATTTCACTGCCCCCCCTCATTTCATACTATTTAATTACTCAATATCTTTGTCTACTCATTACTGCTCCCATAGATACAAGAGGATAGAGGAGGAGGGTCTGCCCATTAGTATTGGTAATGTGCCGAGATTGATAACCCATAGACACTCCATTGCCATCACCAATAACAAGAGCACCTGGTTCAGCTCCCATTTACTGAGCATCTGTTAGGTACCAGGCGTGCTGTAAAGGAGTCTTACGAACATGGCCAATAAACAGTGCAAATGACATTTCTTTTCTACAGTGAGAAAAACTAAGGCTTTGAGAAGTTAAGTGAGCATCTGAAGATCACACAGTAAATAATAAAAACAATGGGAAGTATGTGTACTACCCACCAATGTAGAGCCTTTAGACAATTCTTTAAAATGTCTTTGCATCTAAGGAACTTCCTTGATATCCTTGCTAAGATTTGTGAGGGAGGAGCGTCTGTGTGTGGGAAGCAGAGGGTGGGGAGGCGGCAGAGCAAGGACACAGGGCTAACTGGACTCAGGTCAGAGAATTACCATTCCTAGGGCCAGTCTGGTGAACTGGTAGCCAGGCCCATCCTTATGCAACGCCAATAAGCTCTTTCCCAAAAGAAAATGCACCTGGATGGTTTTCCATGTTGGCCATAGAGATGTATCCAAAGAAAGAGAGCATGATGCAAAAATTCCTGGCCAGCTTCTTTCAGGATTGCAACTTACAAATCATTTGTTCATCTAGCAAATGCTTACTGAGCACTGAGCACTGGGCTAGGCCCTAGGCATAGGGCAAACATGGCCAACCACACTGCAATGCAAGTGAGAAGATGGAAGGGGCTTACTCTTGAATTGTCTCTGCAGAGGGGACTTGAAGTATGAGATTTGGTGAAGGGCCTTTGGGAAGAGGGGCTGGGCAGCTGAGCAAAGGCCTCTTGCCCTCACACTGTCACCTTGTCATCTCTATGTCTTGCAGATGCTAACTCTTCTCTGAAAACTTGGGAAAACTTTCTTGGCTTGAGCTTGGGACGATACACAGTTTACAGAGTCCATGAGTAGGGTTGTTTGTGCTACAGCGAGTCCAAGATTAACCTATACCCCATAGTCAAGATGGAGCAAAGAGAGGTCTTCTAGAAGGGATGTGACAAGCACATTTGGTCTTCTTTTTAGGTCATTCTGACCTATAATTCTGTAACACTGTGTTGAGTTTTGTTTGTGATTCACTTGAAGCTTAATTTGTCAACAAGAACATAGTTCAAGTTTCCTGCATAGCGTACAATGGTAGCTCAATCATATTAGCATTTACGGAGAACATTAATTATTGAACAGGTAAAATTATTACATGGTTCAAAATGAAAATGATATGCACTGAGAACCTTTTCCCACTCATGCTAGTATCTACCCCATTTCATAGCCCTGCTTTCTGCCCCCATGAGTCACCAGTTTCATTAGTATCTTATCTTCCCTTCCAGTGTTTCCTTATGTAAATGCAAGCATGTGCAGAATTTTGTAAAATGCACCTTCAGTATCTATAGAGATGATCTTATGATTTTTCTCCTGAGACGTACTTTGATGAACTGTCTTTTCATTCCTAGAATAAGCTGCACTTGGTCATGAAGTATTATTCTTTTAGTATGCTGCTGCATTTTGATTGCTAATATTTTATGTAGGATTTATGCATCAATATCCACATGTGAGATTCATTTATCATTTCTTTTTTTTTACACACTTTGTTATCAATGTTATCCTTGCTGGATAAAAATAATTTGGAAGTTGTCCTTTGCGTATACTCTAAAACAGTTTAAATAGTGTTGGAATCATCCATCCTTTAAAGGTTTTGTTAAATTTGCCTGGAAAACTTCTAGCACGGGTGCTTTTTAAAAATTAACTCCTTTATCATTTTGTCTAATTTCTGCTATGAAAACTGGTCTATGTAGATGTTCTAGAATTTGGTTTCCATAAATTATATTCTCCTGGAGAAGTATTCTTTTCTTTCTAATTTGCAAATTTGGATACATAAAGTTGTGCAAAAATGTTTTTAAAATTTCCTTGCTCTCTGCGTTATTTTTTTATCATTGGTTATTTTTTGCATTTGTTCTTTCTTCCTTGATTTCCAGGAAAGCTTATCTATTTTACTGATTTTGCCCCAAGGATCCAGGTATTTATTTATTTGTTTCTTTCTCCCTTTATCTAACTCACTACAAGTTTTTATTTTTATCTTATTTCTTGTGCTTTTCTTTGGTTTATTTTGTTCTTTTTTCTAATTTTTTGAGTTAATTTTTATTCCTTTCACTGCATCCCTTTGATATTTTTATAAACATTCTTTTGATATTTTAGGCTATGACACACTTCCTGTGAGTACTGCTTTCATTCCATCTTCTAGATTCTGACCCTAAATGTAGTATTTTCATTGTTATTGGTTTTTAGAAATTCTGCAGTTTGGACTTACACTTGTCCTTTAACCCAAAAGTTGTTTAAGTGACAACTTTTTAAAAAATCTAATTTTTTTAATTAATTTTTTATTTTACTGCATGGTGAACAGAAAATGAGGTCTACATTATCTCTGTCTTCTGAAATGTATTGTGCTTCCCTTTGTCAATGATATGGTCAATTACTGTGGCTCTTCATGGGAACTCAAAGCAAAAATATATTCTCTACCTTCAGGGCACATAGTTTGATTACATTCATCACATCTTCCTTTATGATTATGTTGCTTAGGTCTTCTGTATCCTTATTCATTTTTGGTCCAGTTCATCTGCTGTTTACCGAGATGTGGAAAGGCTGGGAGGACCCAGTTCTGGGGCGGGGAAGTGGGGCATGGAGAAATCATAAGGACTGTTGGAGATGCCTGTTAGAACATCTCCAATCAAAAATCACTCTTGCCATAAAGAAGAGAGTCCCAAAAATTCACCAAGGTCTTTATTTTCTAATCTTTATTGGTATTACTTGAAAAGAGGAAAAATCAATCTGTCATTTAATCAGGTAATTTTGCATTGTTTCCTGATTTTTTCATACTTGGATTTTGGTTCATAAATCAGGTTGGAAGATCCATTCCTCTTTTATATCTCCATGGCGTGTAGGACAAGGTCCTACTTGTGGCTTGGAGGGATTTTAGATGGTGATGTTGCAAATAACTACATTTGAGCATTTGCTATGAGCCAAGAGCTCTTCTAGGCTCTCTGTATGTCTTAGGTTATTTAATGCTCATCCTAACTCATAATATTCCCATTTTTTGCATTAAAAAACAAGACAAGCAGAGGCAAAATACCTTCCCAAATTTAAACTGCTAGTGATGGCAGATCTGCAGGGCCCAACCTTAGTCAATATGCTCTGTTGCCTCTTTTAGAGACCAGCTCCTCCAGTGGCTTAATTTTATAGGGGAAGAAACAGAGACTTGAAGTTGTTGAATCAGCCAGCTAGCTACTAGCCAATCTCAAACTAGCTAGCTGCCTGATATATGGCTCTTCCTCCAGAGCCTTCCCACCATAAAGCACTGCCCCTCATATGCATAAAAGCTGCATTTAGTGATAGAAAGAGGTTGTAATTTGCTGGGTGTTATGAGCTAATCCATTTAATAGCAACCCCTGCCTGTCTCACTTCACAGGGCTGCAGGGCTAACCCCATAGTAGATGCAAAAATTTTTTACTCTAATGCAACCTCAACAACGTATACTTTTTGATTCCTGAATGAATCACTCAGCTATGGAATAAATTCACTTTTAATATGATTAAGATATATAAATAACAGGAACCTAAAATTTGACAAGGGATAAATCCTTCTAGATGTTACAGCTTGTATTTTTAATGGGCATCTCCTGTCCTCCCTAGTTCCCATGCACATAACCTTCATTCTTTATGGATTGTGAGTGTCAGGCTTGGAAATAGGCACTTTCCCAGGACAAGTAAGAACTAACGATAGTCAATGAAAAAGAATACTAATCAACCCTCAGGGAAAAGGATCATCATTAAAAAGCAGCCATAAAGGGGTGAGTTTCTTGTATTTATCTCCAAGTCCAGCTCTCAGAGCCTTTCTCTGTTGCCAAGAGTGCGCTAACATCTCCCTACAAAACTTGGCTTCAGATGGCAGCATTTTTTTTCTATCTTATTCCATACTTATTCCAGTAATTATGAAAAGAGAAAGAAGTTTATGACATGTGGGGGAAGACTGACCCAGTGTATCAACTTTACTAGGAAAGGACATAATGGTTTTGGAAAGATAAGAGAATCTCAATCTGAAATTGTAATGACATCCCATCCCAGTGGAATTATTTGGCTTGCCAAAAATCAAAGTTGTTTAGCTAGCTATGGCAGGGACCTAAGCCAAATGACTGGAGGTATTACTCCATACGCAGAGCTTTCACAGACTCAGGTTGGGAAACCTGATTCCAATACTGGAGCTCCTGGTATGCCACTTGGATTCGTCTGTGTTGAGCCAGCAAGGTGAATCAGCAAGCCCAGAAAACCTGTCCTCTAATTGTACAGAATCTCTGTGAAGCAGGAGAACAGGAAAGGTAGTCCTTCTCTCAAACCATGTCGTGAGAAGATGTGTTCAAAGGTAATCCCACAAGCTGCCTACTTAGAGACCTGCAGCAGAAACTAAACAAAATATAACCCTATCATCTTAAAGAGCACATTGATCTCATAAGCCTTCTAATCTAGTGTCTGGTAAATGCCAAATGAAGATGAGAACACCTAAAGCTCTAGGATGGGTTTCTCAGACAGGTTCTAGGCTTTCCTTCCCCAGTTTTCATTTCAAATAAAAGACTGAAATGGTTTAGTTCAGATTCTAAAGAACTGCTTCAGTGGTGTCGCCAGCCCATTGACCTGAATGCTCTTATTTGCAAAAAAAGATCCTATTTAAAGGGGAGTGTGACCAATTCATGCTTTACCGTATAGGTTATCAGGAGCCTCCTGTTACACCAAGGGAGAGGGTTGAACTGGGAACTTTACTTGTTTCAAGTTTAAGTTATAAATTAACATGTACCTGATAAAAGTAGGGAAAGGGTTGAGAAAAGGTGAGTTTTGCATGAAACTGAGTAAGGTGGTTTTTGAGAAGCAGACAAACTCAGACCTTCAGAGTTCATGGAGGCCTTCAAGATCATTTAGTTCACACCATAAATCTAATTGCTCCAAATAATCTTTGGGTGATCTGTTTGGTGGCCAGTCTTCTCTTCCCATTGAGGGACATGAGTTATTTGTAGGTTGTCTATACTATATACCTTACGTATTTACCTAGAATTGTCTTAATGGGTAAAGGGAACACTAGCAAACTATCGTAGTCATGGTCATTTTGTTACACAGAACAGAAAACCATTCCATTTAAATCCTTTTTAAAGAGTTTCTTGGAAGGGAGTGTTTCATGGGAATTAGGAAGACCAGATGGTTTTCCTTTCATTTCCCTTTCCTCATTGTCAATTGTCCATTTCTCTTGATTTTGCAGCTTCCACTTCATTATGACTTTTCGGCTTTGATATAGGACACCTGTTTTTTACATTTCCCCTTATCTTGTCATCAGACCCCATTTTCTCTGTGGAAAGCCAGCCATGGGACTGGTTTGGCAAAAGCCACCCAGTCTGACCTGAGCCAGGGTGATGAGTCCTCCTAGGTTCCTGAGAAGCAGGATGTGAATGAGAGGACCAGAGGCTGGGGCTGCCAGCTGCCTCTGTGAAGCCCAGGACTAATGGCAACACAGCAGAAAGGGTGGAGGGATGGGAAGAAGCTAAGTACGGATGGCAGTTTTTGAAAGCTGAATTCCAGCATATGTGAAACCAATCCTGCTTTTCAGTTTCCTGAACCAATAACTTTCTTTCCTATTGAAGTCATTTTGAATCAGGTGTTCTTTCATGCATAACCCCAAAGTCCCAGATGATTTAGGGCTCAGCCATGGAGTCCCACTGAGCCAACCCCACTCTTCTCCCAGGACCTTGCAGCTCTAGTTCCCTGATTGGCCTGGTTAGGAGGGAGTGTTCAGGAAGGAGTGGTATCTCATGTGGCACGTAGGACTAGCCTTTTCACAGCTAAAGCTGGGGCAAAGGGAGAGGAAATATGAACCTCTTGCATTTATATGCATTAACTAGAGTCCTGATCTGACAATTAGCCTAATTGTATTTTTTCTGTCCTGTCTTCATTAAGGCCATGAAAGTCTAAATACAAGGGCTAATGCAGAAATCACTTCGAATTTCATAAATAATGCTTGTGATGTTTTTTCCTATACAAGTCCTGTGGAAACTTAGAAAATGATGGGTCCATTTTGTTATTATTCTTTTGTGGACATGCCAACAATATTTAACACTTGTCTTTTTTGGTATGCCAACTTTAATTTTAAAATTGCAGACCACAGAGTGGCTTGGAGATTCATATTTGTCATAAATGAAAAACGTACCTGGTAAGAAGTGTTTTACATCCTATTTCTTTATAAGAAAATATTTAACACAATTCTTTGATTTAAAAATGTCTCCACTTTATAAGTTATGATGCAAATAATCTTTCCCCACACCTCTTCTTTCAAGACATACAACTTCATCACAAAATGATAGACCTCAGGCTCAGAACTCATTCCTTAGCCAAGAATTGTCCAGTAAAATTGTTCATTGTTCCAATTAAAAATTGAATTTGTTTAGGAAAGGGCAAGGGCATGCATGATTTTTACACATATGCTTAAGTTCTACATTTAACATTCATAGGAATAAACCAAATCCCACCAAACCTATTCCTGTGTTGACATCACAGAGAGATGCATCCTGGGAAGAATGAAGACTTGGGCTCTATCCCCAGCTGCAGAGTCCACTTGTGCCATATTGGCAGGGTATGTATGACCTCTGTAAGCCACTGTTTCTGCACATGTAAAGGACTAACCTTGTTTCTTCATAGATAATAATCTTTAACTCACTACTTTAATGGGGTAATTAAGTGAGGTGGTATATGTAAAGCATGTAATTGATACCCAGTGTTATTTACCACCTATTACTTAAGGTAACAAATAATTGCCCTGCATAATAAAAACATTCATAATTCATGAATGTCCATTTCCTACCAGTTGACAACATTACCATAAATCTACCATAGTTACAAAATTAAATCTACATCTTTCATGAATTAAAATGTTATGCCCTCTTAAAGCCACTGAAATGTTTCATTCTGCCACTAATTGGCTGTATGACCTGGGACAAGCACTGAATCAATGAGTTTTGCTTTTGTATTTGTGAAATGACAAGACTGGACTGTCCTAGATGAATTTTAGGGTCCCTTCCAGCTCTACTACTCTCCTCTGTGAATCTTATAATTCAGTTAAGTGGCTATGTGATATATATGAATCGTCATGGGATAATTACATGTTGATTTTAAATAAATCCAAATTCTCCATAGAAGAAGGAAAACTGCTGCCATCTAAAACTAGTCTCCCAAACAAAAATTAGCCTCAAAGTGAAGGAGTGAGAGGTGACAGTACAATAATTTATATGATAATATTTTATAATTTTAGAAATCTCTAATAATTACTTCTCAAAATTTGAGGATGAATTTTGAGACAGAAGGATAGTCAAAGAAAAGTGTTGCAGGGTCTGATGGAACAGAATTAGGTTTATAGTCTACTGCTCAATGTATAGTGCTCCAGACCCAAGTTGTCTTAGTTACTGGAAATCCTAATGACTAGTAAACTTCTATTTTTCTGAAACTGCAACACAAAATTGTCTAATTAACTATCCCTTTGGTACTTCTTTTGAAACCAATGGCACATTTCTTGGCCTCTTCACGTACAACTGATGCCAACTTCTACACCATTCCATAGAATTCTTGCTCTGCCCAATTTTTTTCTTACTTTCCCCTCTATCACCTCATAAACAGTGAACATTTCAGAATTACGATCCTATTAGAAGATCTCTACATGTTCATCTATAAGAAACTGGAGGAAAAATTCAAAAGAAGTGGGAAAAATTATCCCAGATTAAATTCTTATGGACATAGCAAGAGAAGAAAGCGCTACATGTGAAGAGCCCAGATTCTCTTGGACAGATGGCACACACAGGGCACACTGCTAGCTGGGCAGTGACCAGGAACTTGCTGCACTGCAAACACAGCAACAGTAAAACCGCTTGTTGATTTTAAAGAGATCTGTAATTAAGTATGACATTCTAACAGATAAAGGTTTACCAAGGCAGAACAACTAGGATTAAAGGGGTCCTAAAAAGGGATACTATTTAATTTGTTCAAATGGTATTCTTAGAATGGCAAAGTGTCAGACTCCAGCTTGTTTGTGTGTCTGCATTTATGTCTGTGAATGCATGCACTCAGCACAGTTAGATCTAAAGTTTTAAGTGGTGCCTTCCCATTTGAAATTTTCTTGAGCTCAGAAACCAAAGGTCGGAACCCTTATATTCAGTTGCTCTGGGCAAGTAAGAAAAATATGTCCAGACACAGGTCTCACAGTTAAGGCTGGAGTTGAGAAATGCCCTCCGAATGCCTTCAAGTCAACATTAGCTATAACAGAAGCAAGACTATTATTTAACGGCAGCAGCAAGTGTCAAAAACAAACTGTGCCTGGCATTTTGACAGGACACTGTTGAAAGAGAACCACTTTTTCAGCACTTGTGTAACCGTGGGGGAGAGCTCGACAATTAATATCCTCAGGTCTGGTGAGAGGATTTCCAGGTTGCTTGGTGGTTCCCTTCTGATACGCCTGAAAGGAGCAGGCAGGCAGCAGACATGGGCAAAAACAATCCGAAATGAAGAGGCCTGGAGGAAGGGCTGCTACATCAGAAATCAGTTCCTTATGGCTAATTAAAATGTGACTTCTTTGGGAAACTACAGTCTCACCGAGGTGACACTGTAAAGTACGAGGAGAGAGCCATTATCCCTAGGCAAAAATAAGATGCTGACAAAATCTATCCCCTACTTCCCACTCCCCACTCCCTTCCTTCCCTCTGGCGTCCTCACGCCATCCGTGACACCTCATCGGAGCTTCCCTCCCTGGGTAACACGCCAGCCTAACCTGACCCAACCTCTAGCCCAACAGTCCTCAGTATAGTAACAACTGTCTAGTTTTCTGTTCTATTTCCTTAGGAAATCTGGTCCTTGTAACTGACCTGATGAGTGAAGCTGGGGTAGGTGGTCAGTGGGCATAGCGGATTCAGGCATATGCTTCCCTTCACTTTGACAGTAACCTAGGGAAGTACCCTAAAGAAAAGGAAATCCTGTGTGCTGGTCAGGACCTGTATGTTGAAGTGACTAAACAAGAGCAGAAAGGAAAGGAACTAAGGTTTATTTGGACACCTGCTTGCCTAATACTAAATTTAATGTTCACAGTCTTGAAAGGAAGGTGGTGGTGTATCTGCATTTTATAGATGAGAAAACTGAAGTTTAAAAGCCTGGGGGACTCGCCCAGGGTCCCGGCCTATAAGTAACTCCCCCTTGCTCAAGCTGGGTTGTCTGATTCCCAAGGCTGACTCTTCCCTGAAGCTCGTCACACCTCATGGTCACACCTTGATCAGCTTCAGAACATTCTTTTTCAAGAAAAGTCTGATAGCGATGTTGATGGATTAATAACAGGAATGCTAGGAACTGTGGTAGAGGGGGGTCAGTCTCAACTTGCATGCCTCCTAAAAGCAACCCCTTGGCAGCTGTGGACCCTGCCTAACAGAAGCACACTCTGCTTGTAGGCTTTACAGGAGTCACTTAAATTCCAAAGACAAGCCAATCACTATATTTTAGTCCTACCTTCCACTACTTCTTCCACCTGCAATCTTCACTATTTCCAGACTGACTTTGGGTTCAGAGTACTTCAGAGACTATCCTGCTGTCTGTCTATCTTGTTTTTCTGTCCACCCCACACCAAGGAGAAACACCCGCCCACCTCGAGCTGAGTTGGACCCTTCCTCTAAACTCATCAGTACCTGTGTCCCCACCTCAGAGGCCTTTCCTGACCAGCATGTTAACATGCTGTTCTCTTACAGAATTGACCATCTACATAGGCCATTTGCATGGATCCCACAAGGCCAGGACTTATGTAACACAGGGCCCATCCAAAACTATACCATCCAGCACAAAAACTCACACAGACTTCTCTAAGACTGGACTTTTAAAAAAGTTATTAGTCAAAACCTGCTTAAAAAAATGTTCTCTCTTTTCTATTCTGTCAGATTCTCATATGGGACTGAGGAGACTGCAATAGAAAATCTATTATCAAGAGACTCATGTGGTTCAAGTCTAGGCCTTCACCGAGGGCTGAGGTCATTGGGCTTTCTAAGATTGCTTATTATATTAACTCTCTACAGGACCCAAACTCCAGAGTGGAGGAACATGATGAACAGAACATATGTCTGAAATCAAGGTTGCATTCACGTCAACAATCGTATGGTGCCAAGTAACATACTCTAAGTGATGATCTTAGCAATCTGTTGGAAATGCATGTGCAAAACCACTTGCAGAGACAGTACTGTGGTGACAAGGAGAATTCTTGGTCACTGGAGTGAAGTCAGACCAGAGTTTGAAACCCGGTTCTGCGTTTCAGAAAAATGTGGCCGTTGGCAGCTATAATGGGGGTCAATATTTGGAGACCTGTGGTGGGGATGTTTATAGGAGGCACAAAGGCAACAGTTGATTAATTCCCTCCCCCTCACTACCTATTTTAGATGAGAGGAAAAGACAAAAGTGAACTCTTTCCTTCTTTCCCACCTTTCCAGGACTTTGATACAAAGTTTGTATTTTATGTTTTAAGGACTATAATTTTAATCTTACCAGCAAAAAATGTTTTGTTTAGTTTTTTTAAAGTTGTGTTCACTACGAATCACTTAGGAAGGAAAATATTTTAATGGGAAGGGAACACTACAAAATGCTTCACACCAACTGTGGTGGACATTGCCTATATTTGTTTCCCCTATCCCTCAGGGAAGAATTACACATCCCAGTTCCCTTGCAATTAGTTGGGGCCAAAGGACCAGAACTAATCCCCTCAAACATTTAAAGATCACTAACTTACTTTTTCTAGAAAAAAAGCTCAACCTGACTCACCTTTATTATGAATTTTACATATATTCTAGAAAGATCTGCTTCAACATACACTGACCTGCTTTCTCTTGGAAGGACATAGATTGACACACACTAGGTTTGAGGCATAGAAAATCTGAGATCTGTCTTTACAGACATCTTTAAGCTTCATCTTCAATTTGTCAGTCTGCAGGCTTCCCAAGCCACATGTGTAGACACTAAGCACAGCAGAGGGTAGCACTTTGTCTTTCTGTAATGTCTTGCTGGAAGATCTCAAGCTTTTGTAGAAGCAGAAAGAATTGTTTCAAAACAGAACTGCCACTCTCGTACTGTGGTTAAGTAGACATTCCCAGAAGATCTAGGAGTGACATGTGATGACTATAAAGGGAATAGAAATGAATTTCTTCAATAGCAGAATTTCCCAGGGAATGCATTTTAGGAACTTGCTTTCTAAAACAAACAGATTCAGCACTTGGGTTTTCTTTCCTTTGTCTACTCAATTGCTCATCACAATGAATTGGTCCATGATGACATTCTGTACAAGTTTCCTCAAAAAGTATTTCTAAAAAGAGACAAATACTTGCAAATGGAACAATCTCAGAAACACAGTGGTGCAGAGTGAACTTACTGTTTTCAATGGCAATTAAAACAAGGATTATTTTAACAAAAAGGATTATTTTTTAATGGCAATCTGCTCCCTAAGTGCTCATTACTTTTAAAGCCCACCTCTAGGGAAGCCATAGAATGACTAGCAGCTAAAAATCCTGAGGTAAAGAAGCAAAATAGAAGGCCTCAGTTGTACCAGTGCACAATTTTAATTTGGAATCAAAATTGCCCCTGTTCACAGAAGTCCTTACAGAGGCAGCAATAGTGAAAGGGAAAAATTGCCCGTATATGGCAATTCATTTTGACAAGAGGCTCATCAATAGCCCATTCTTTCCCAGGCACATCATTTTCTATCTGATCTGCCAAATCTCATACTTAACAACATTGTCTTCAGAACAGCTGTCATACCCTGGAAAAGTGTGTCTTGTAAATCACAAAGAAAGATGACAGGTTTCATAGATTTCATTGGTGATAAAAGAAGGGAGGCATAAAGGAACAAATAGTTGTATACTTACACTTCCTGGCACAATGAACTCAATGAATTAAATGTATTTTGAGGGGAAAAAAGTCTCCATACCCCAATTTTAATTGAGACCAAGTTAAGAAAACACTGACTTAACCTATTTATCTCAGATCCTAACTGAACTGAGTTTTGAAATGTAAACACAAATAAATGATCATACTGATAGCATGATTTTCTGGTACAAATAAGTAGTAGAGAAGGTTGAATCATGACAGCAGTCTAATTGAGCTGTAGCTTCTCTGTCCTATCCCAAATTCATAGAAAATAACAACAAAAATATTTTTTTAAAGTCAAGGAATCCACAACTCTACTGTCAAATAAGAAGTATCCTCCATGGACCATAAAACAAGGAATCCCTCAAAACAAGAAAATAATTGAGAGAAGACAGATGAAGAGAAACCACAGCTCAAAGCATTAAGAAAGAGGACTTAGAGGTGGCTGATGCTTGGACATGAAACTACCAAGGGCAGCTGACCTGTTGGGTGCAAGCAGGCTATAGTGGAGGCAGCCATCTGGACAAGTCCTCCACACTTCTACTAGCCCACCTTGGACTGGGCAGAGACAACATAGTATCTGCCCCCAGATGCAAGCAGTAAGAGTGAGGACCGAGTTTAGAGAGGCACGGCCACACACCCAAGGCAAACCAGGGAGTATTCACATTCAGACACAGGCTGCTACAGGCTTACCTTGCCCTTCCCTGCAATGGCTTTTTAGAAGAGTTTAGGACTTCAGACAAGTAATTAATATCCTCAGAATATACAAGAATGACAACACACTTCCACACACACAAACAGATCTTGGAAATTAAAATTGTGATTGCTGAAACTAAAAATGCAAGGGCTCAATGGGCTGAACACTGAACTGATGCAGATGAAGAGCAACTCACAGAGCTGGATGATCCAGGTAATTCTTCTAGAATGTAACACAACAGATAAAAACTAAGGGATATACACAAAACAGTGAGAAAAGGTCAAAGATCTCTTAAATAGGAATTTTAGAAAAAAAGAATAAAGTGTACAAAGGAATAATAAGAGCAAAAACAGAAAAATATTGCCCCAAATTAGAGATGGTGTCTGAACTGGATTAATAGAAAAATGATCATCTAAAAATTCTGTGGTGAAATTTCAGACCACCTAGGACAATGAAAAAAACCCACAGATAAATTTTAAAAAGGGGGAAATGGAACTCTAATTAAAATCCCAATACAGTCAAGGCATTTCGATAATCATTTCACTCAAATGGACACAAGGACTACAGATAAGACCCTTCCTTTTCACCTGACCTCTGAGTTTGGTCCGGATAACAGCTGGTAACCCAGGCCTTGAATCTCCACTCCATTGCTGTTCTTTTCCACCTACTTTGGTGAACTATGTAAACACAGTTGTTCAGACCACACCCTGGGCCTCAAGATCTGGAAATACTCCACTAAATTCCTCTCTGACTACAAACCCCAAGCCTATTAAGAAGGATTTTTAACCTCCTGAAGAGTTGCAGTCCTTTTACCTCACCGTATTCTCATGCTGCCAGGTCAGCCTGCTGGTTCAACTTCTTCCCCATTTGCTCAGATCCCATGGTAAACCTCATCTTTCAGGAGCCTCTATGAATTTTCCCAAAAGCCTTGAGCCATGTATAGCAATTAATTCCCAACTAGAGTCAATCTACTCCATCACAGTTGGCCTGAACTCCTGAGCTACTGAGCCCACAGACATGGCACAATCATGTCAATTGGTTCCACTGTAAATATCTGGTCTCTAGCTTCACCTGGGTCCTTGATGATCTCAAAACTGTCTGGAAATTCTTTCTTCATCCCTAGTCAATTCCTGTTCTTCACAGATGTTTTCCACATCTTCACATTTTTTCAAAGTTCTTTAGCTGCTCCCTGCTCCTACTCAAAATAAATGACTTTTCAGGCTTTTCTCAAATATATTTCGTCAACTATTAGTATAGATTGGAATACTTTAAACAGGAAGATAAAGTAGGTTAGAAATAGCATTTTTCAACATAAAACAATCAGCTAGCATCTCCTTTGTCTCCAAGGTTAATTATTCTACTTCACACTACCAGTTACCCTCTGCCTGAAACTCCCTGCCTTGGCTTTCTCCACATCACTCTTTTGTTTTCCCTCCTACTTTTGAGCACACCCTGTCTACCTTCTTTCCTTCCTTCACCAGCATCTCTGCCAATATGCCAGTATGCCTCAAATGTCTTTTTAAACTATAACCTGCTCCCCAGGTCTCACCCACTCCCACACTTCATTTATTGCTGCTATATGCTGATGATTCCCCCATTTGCATCCAATAACCCAGACTCAAATATCCAACTGCTTATGACTCATCTCTACCAGATGTCCCTCACCCTGAGGAACTTATGAAAACCCTAATGCTCAGGGCACACCCTAGACCAATTATATTAATCTCTGGGGTCAGAGCCAGGCATCTGCATACTTGTGCAAGTTCCCATATGATTCCAATATTTCAGATTTAAAATATTTCCAGAATTGAAGACAGGAGCTCACAAACTGAAAGTGAATACCAAGCAAGAAAAATAAAAACAAGTCTGAAACTAAACACATCAAAGTGAAACCAAATAACTTTGAGGATAAAATCATGTAAAAGCTCCTGGAGAGAAAAGACAGTCTGCAAAGGAAATTATATGAATAGCAGACTTGTCCTCTACAAGATTAGGTGACAGAAAACAATGAGTTAAAAATCTTCAGAGTAATGGCAGTAGAGGGAAACTGAACCTAGAATTTTTAAGGTTCAGTTTCAAAAATGAAATAGAGTTTCTCAGACACACAAAGCTAGGACTCTACTATTCACATTAAATTACCTTACAAAGAATAGACTTCATTATGCAGGTAAGAGAGCTACAAAGATTAGAGAGGTATTTAATGATATTGACCAAGTCTGGATTCCACCTTGAAAATACAAGATATATAAATGCATGCACCACTGAGATGTTCCAGTGACCTTAATGAAGGTAAAATAGTTCAGTACCAACAAATACACTTTCCAACAGATGTGTTCACAGGATTCTGGCTAGTTAAAATTTTGTTTTCTTGTGCTTTGTAGAATTTAGTCTCAGTTTTCAACTGTTCAATTTCTGTAACTTTAAATAATAAATGCAAAGAAACACGGACAATATAGCAATGTTAAAAGATGTTTACCACTTCCTTTCATTGCAAACAGATATAACTTTACATAACTTATTAAAAAATCAGAAGTTTTATATTTTGCCATAAATACCTTTTTTTGTTTCCTACATGATCCAAAAACAATTTAAGAACTCCAAAATGACAATCATTCAATTCCTGTTTACTAAACTTAGTTTCCTTTCATTATTTCTTAGTGAATTCAACCATACATATTAACTTTTTAAAATTAATCCTCAGTACTTTCATTTAAGATTTATCACAAGGAAGAAAAAAGACTCATAATCAAGATGATAATTATATATTTAATACACCTTGCTTTTAACAGCAATTTTTAAGTACATATCATACACTTTTTAACTTACTGAAGATTTACAGTGCTTACAAATTTGATTCTAAAAATATACCCTATTTGTTCTAAATGAATAACAATATCTGGAAGATAGAATAATAAATTATAGCAGTATGTTTACCACCATTATAGTTAAGATTGTGTACATATATTCAATATGAAATCCTCTTAGGATTTTTACACTTTTGGCCTTAAAATGTAAAAGAAGACTGAAGTTTGGCATACAAGATCTCCGTCTGACAGCAATGGCTTTAAAACCAAAAAATTTTTTTAATATCTAGTTGATGTATTAAGAAAGCATGGGCACATGCACAAACATATATACATATGCATTCTTTCACTCAATTCAGTGCACACGCACACAAACACATACCCAAAGTCAGCAGATTCACTCTTACGTGTCAGACAACTGCCATCAATTTCAAAAATAAAAATTGAGAAAAAATAGTCAACTAAGAATATGCTTAAATGATACTTAAATAGCTCTAGTTGTTGGAAAGATACGCACAAAACTGCTATCAAGGTCTTTAACATGAACAATATACCTATAATCTCAATACATGCTTAAACAGGATTACGTAGCAATCCATTCCCAGATGGTGCTCTACTGACAGTCATGTGACCCAGCTCAGCTAACAGTGGTTTGCCTTGTGGAACCCAATAGCTTATAGAACCTCAGAGAATTAGAAACTTCATTTTGATCTGTTTGGGGTTTCTTATGTGGTCCATGTGCAAAAGCAGTGAGATACTGTATTGCAAACGATAGTTAATCTCTTAACACTTTGTGGCACTGAAGTCATATTGTATTTCTATAACATATTTATTCATTTGAATTCCCTAATGGTCCAGACTTACAATTACAGATAGTCTTAGGGATTTAGACTCAAAACAATTTAACACTGATAACCTCTTCTACCCATCACTTTACCTCAAGTACAATCTGTCAAAAAAGAAATTTACTCTTTGGACTCTTTCCAGGAATGCAGGTTTAAAAATGTTCTATGGAAATTCATTGTCTTCATAAATTAAAACACCCAAAGCTCTCACTCAGACAACATTAAAACAGAAACTAATCACATAGTAGGGCATCCATAACTCATACTGCTATGATTAGAAAACAAACAGGCACAACAGTAAGCAAAAGAGAATATACCGGCTTTCCATTTACTTTTTTTTTTTTGGCTTTCCTCTTACTTTATTTCACTAAGTTTATAAACAAACTGTTCAAAGCATTCTTGTACTCTGCATGACAATAACAGAATATTTTGGCACATCAACATTGTGGTACTGTATACGGTATGTTTAAAAATTAATTTAAAAATTGCATCTATTAATCAATATGTTTTTTAATGCAGTGCATATATATTTTACAGTTATTTAAGTCAAATACATAAAGGTCTATAACTGATTTACAGATGAAGCAATCACAGATTGCAGTAATGTGTGTGTGTGTTTATGGTTATGCATATATATATTTGCATATATATGTATATGCATATACATATGTATATGCACGTGTGTATATATATAAATATACACACACACACACAAACACACCAATCAAGGGGAAAACTGCATCCTGGCAATTTTATAGTCTGAAATTTTGTTGATCTATCATTTACATGCCCTTTTCATCTTGTTTTTCTGTACAAAAGATATATTTTGCCATCTTCATTCCTGATGAGATTTTTCTGCAATAACTTTACATTCATACTGTAAAAATCAAAAGGTTAAAAGGTTACAAATTAATTTTGAATAATAATTTCTATATAAACTAACAAGCTACTAACATTAAGATTTTATTAATATATGCCCACTTATTCCTCAGAGAAGCTGAGAACTACTCTTAGGATGAAATGACACAATGATAGAGAAGAAGAAAATTCAGATTCTAAAAGTAAAAGACCTAAAATCAAGAAAAAGATGAAGTTTCTGCATTAAGCAAATAACAGTATAACAGTAAAAAGCAATCCTGGAATATGAAAGGAAGCAAAATGGGTTTCTTTGAGTGCCCAATGAGGTAAACCAGGAAAGGACAGGTCATGAACTTAAGGACAGGACTGATCTAATGAACTGAGATAACTTTTTAAAAAATCATTTTACAATTTAAAGGAAAAAAAATTACTGTGTTAGCAAAAGCTTTCTGGTCAAAACAATATTTTAAAAGGATGGACAGTGACTAATGGGGTTGGTGGCGGGGACCTGATGAAGGGGGTAGTGTAATCACCATAATATTGCTCATTTAATTGTAGATTAATGATATCAAAATAAACTTAAAAAAAAAGGATATCTATAAAATTTATACTCACAATTCAAAATAAAGGAAACCAAATAGACTTAGGATAATTGGGTAGCTAGATTATCAAAATGATAGCAGCATAAACAACTCAATTTTCCTAGCTGGCTAAGATGGTAAAAGTGACAACACTTACTCATAAACCTGCTGTGGCCCCTGAATGTCACCCCCTGACCCTTGCCATCTACCCATCCATGACTGGAATTATTAACCATGTCTTTTTCCTTCTTAACTAAAATGATCAAACACTTTGATTTGCCAGATATAGCCCTAATTTATATATATCGTAGCAAAGTAGTTATTAGTAATGCTTCTTCTCACTTTTAAAATTATCCCTTGTTGATAGAGTAGAATCCTATAGATCAGTAAAAGAAAAACTGGAGGATAAATCACAATGCCCTATCCATAGCACATTTTAGCTTTTCTATCCTGTGGTTCCTTCAACTTATAACACACTTGTGATTAAATTCTTCCAAATGATTTAATTCAATGGAATTGCAAAAGAGAAATCAAGAATGCTATCTTCACAAATTGTTTTCCCTTAAAGGACTGTCATTTGGAGAAAACTGGTCTTACATCTCAAAATAGATTAAATAAGCATTAGCTTACCATTGCCAGTTGTCGGCCAATGTTTCCCATTGTTATGCCTCCAGCAAAAAATATACATGGTAACCAAGAACGAACATAGAGAAAATCTGGAGATGTATACCTAGAATAATAAAAATGTTTTCAAAACCCCAGAGTAAGTACAATGATACTTATTAAGATAATTATAATGGAAATAAATGACTCCGTAGACTAAAGTGGCTAATCCAATGTACAAAACTCAATTCACAATTCAGTTATTCCTTACTTATTTTAGCAAACAAGCACAAAAAGAATACTTACTGATAAACACCATTATAGACTAGCAGTTGAGTGACCAAGGTTGCCAAGAAAGCAATTCCTACGCCAAGGCCAAAACCACTTCTAGATCTATCAAAGGTCCACCACAGTCCGATGGATAGTGCAGCCAGTGTGAGAGACAGCTGTGTGTTGTTATCAAAATCCACTTTCTGATATCAGTGTTAAAGAGTCATCTTAAAACATGTATAATAACATCACCTGCTTATTTTTCTAAAACAAGAGACATCACTGTTGAGAGGGAACTGATGGCTTATTCTAGGGTGTAGTCTTTTAATAGGACGTATGAGACTCAGTAGAATTAAAAACTGTCTCTGATATTTACTGAAGTTACAGAGAGAACATGGTACATCATTAATAGATCCTACCAACTTATTTCTTAAAAAAAAAATTAGTATCGCTATACATTCCCAGTGATAGGATCAGACTCATTATTTGAGAAAGGCTTTCTTTGCTAAAAATATAACCAGAAGCCTCAGAATACAGGTATTGCTAAAGGAACACACTTTTGGTAAAAAGCAAACTAATATTACTTCTCAAAAAGGGTCAGAATTACTTGAGAATCATCAGGAACTTGAAAATAGAGGAGTTGACAGCTATTTAACAGAACACCACATTCTCTATATGATTTACTGACAGACATATTTTATAATAATGCAGTTCAGAAACAAGAGTACCAAGGACACAGTATCCCTTTCTATTATGTCAACTGTTCTAGTTTTAATTTGTTGAGGATAAAGCCTTGAAGTGAACATTATCTTGCAACCTGCCAAGTTATTTTGGTGCCTGAGCCTTTCTGGTATAGGACACTTTGCTCAAATGATATTTTATTTCCGTCACCTACTTAAGCATCTATTCACAATTGTACAGCCCTTTTCTACTTCAAAATCTCTAGGCAAAATGAAGCTTTACAAATTCAATTTTCTCATTTCTTTGCTAGAGGATTACACTAAAGGAATTAATTTCAAGTATCATTAAAAGGGCATTATCTATGTCCCAAAGGCCACATCTTGGCTCTATATCCAGCTCCCCAGGGGAGACTACATAGCTCACCAAACTGGCCATACTGCCAACCACAGAGAAGAGAGAAATTCAATAAATGCATATAAAATCATCTCCAGCTCCTTGAGCACCCAGTTTATCCCCCTCCCCTACGCTTGCTAACCTCTCAGCATCTGAGGGCTATTGTGAGCCACTCTCTCAAGGTCAGACCTTGTTTAGGCCTGACTTAGCAAAAACCTGTAGTTCATGGGTAAGCTTTCTGGAAATGCTTTTCTTACTCTTTAGCAGGCATGATGTCTGGAACTCTAAAGAAAAGTTATGAGCTCTGATTTTTCTAAGCAATAAACATTCCTGTGTAGACTGGAATTTGATATTAACTGAGTTCTATTGTTACCAGATAAATTCACTTCATCAAGAGTCAAAGTAAAATAAGGTGTGTAACTGCCCTAGGAAAGTAAGTTCTTCATGACCAAGACTTAAGATACTTCTACTTACATCACCTTTAAGAACATTTATGTAGTTTGCTGGTGTTGACTAAAACCAGTAAAACTGCTTTAAAAAAAAATTATAGGTTCTTTAAATTAAAAACAAAAGAAAAAAACAGCACCTGAAGCCACCACATGTCCTTATTGGCAATTAAATGAAGAAAGAAAGAAGTCCTTTGAAAATGTACCTGTTTCAATCTCAGAGATAAGGAAACTATATGGAAGTAATTAAGTAAATCAATTAGGAAAAACATAAATTCTTTAAACATGCAAAGTTTCGAAGTGATATCAAAAAATAGGGATTTAAATGAAAGGTTGTACCCCACCTGTAATTGCATAGTTGCTACTGTGATGATTTAACAATACGGCAGGAATTCTTTTTATGACTAAGTGGGCATATCACCATTTGACAAGAGTGAAGTTGCATGGGACTGTTTAACCTTTGGTTTGTCGGAAGCTGCTTTGTTATTACGCATTTCATTACAGCAGAAAGGATACTGCACTGGCATGATTTATACCAACAAAGACGGCTACGCACCGCATTACACTGGACCACTCTCTTTTAAATTTATGTGGTTCTCCTAGATGCCTGTCAATGCAGGGGTATAATAACCCAATCACCGCTGCGGGGGAAAAGAAAGAAAAAATGAAGTCATCTCCAGAGCTATACTAGCAAAACTTAACCTAAAAGAGTCACTCCAAACCATAATCATTTGAAAGATTCTTTAAAAAAGTTCAAGTTACTTAATATCAGTTGCTGGTATTTTAAACTTACCACCCCAAACTAAAAAAAAAGTGAGGATAATACTACTCTAAAGAAAGCACTGTAAATGACTATACCAGCATTCTAAATTACAACAAACAAGATAGTACTTCAGTGTACGAGTCACAATTTAGCAGATTGGGCTGGATAAATCATGATTCTTTTACACTACTAGTGTCTCTGAGACTTGAAAACCATCAAACCAGTTGGCAGTTCGGCAATGTGCTCTCTAAGCATATAACCATGAACATGCTATTAAATACAGCAAACCTAGAAGGAAGATAGAAGCATAATCATATACAACAAGTTCATCCTACATATGTTCAGATGGCCATGGCTGTCCTGTCATTATAGATTACCCTCGTCCCTCTAGCTTGTCTTAGGCTCCTGCCTCTGGCGCCCTGTCCTGACTGACCCTCCCACTCTGGCCTTCTCATGAGACTCCAGCCCGTATTGTCAAACAGGGAGACTTGCAGCACAAATCTACATGTAAGACTCATTCTGCAAATAGAAAAAAAGGAAAGAAACTGTCTGTAAGGACTGTAAATTTTCAGTTAAAATTTAAATTCACTGTTAAAAGAAAAATTTTAGCACATTTCTTAGTTTGGAAAGAACATTTTTAATGCTAACTATGTAATCAGTTATTAATAACTATGCAAAATGTCTCTGAGACTCAAAATATTCAGTTTTTAACTTAAATACTTGTCCAACCTCAACCTCAACATTTTGTTCATTTAGTGGGAGAGGATTTTAAACGCTGCTAGTCATTTTAAAAAGACCACTTAATGAATGAAAACATTCTTCAACAGGATATAAAGAAAATGTACTTTCTTTACAGGTTAAATTTAACAGGAAAAAGCTAGGCAGCTTTGATTTGCTAATCTTTTTAAAAACATAATTGTTTTGCTGCCATTAAGTAATCAAGACATTACCGTCACATAAGTTGAGAAGCATGTTTAAAATGTCTGGTACTACTTCTGATGTATCATGAAATTATTGTACAAAAATCTAAGTGTCTGGGGATTAGAAACCCCTGCTTTGCCTGGTATTGGCTAGCTATATCTCACAAATGATGCATTCACTCTTCAAGGAAAAATGGAAATTTATTAACTCACAGCCTAGCAGACCAATGGAGCAGCCTTAAAAAGAGGCAACTCTTCTAGCCAGAGGTGAGATGCTGCAATCACGTATGCATTTTCTAATACAAATCTGAAAGCACTCTTTAGAATCAGGCTTTTGCTAAGCATAAATGGCTCACATACCATCAAGAGATTAACAATAAATTTCAACAATGCAGAGCTCCAACAACTATTAGTAAATTTAAAAGTGTCACGTGATATTCCTATTTAAAAGACTCTGCTCTAAAATCCTGTGAGATTAACTGACAGAATTTCCAGATCTCTACAAAATGAAAATAGCAGCCAGCATGCCTTAACACTTCAAATATATGTAAATGAGTATTACTTTTTTTTTTGTTCTTAAGGGGTCAGACCTAACAGCTCACGTCACCCCTCACCCTTGCTCACTTGCTCTCCTCTACCTTTGCCTGTGGCTGAGTAAAATCAACTAAGGTCAGGCATTCCAAGTCAATTTTCCTCAGCAGTGGATGCCACAGGTGAAAGGTTATCAAATAGAGAATACTGACATGTGTGTGGCAAAGATATAAATAAGTAAAATTGACTATATTTTTAGGCATATGATGGCAGCTTCACAAAGAAGAGACAACTGAGGAAAGAATGCAAAACACAAAAAGGGATTTAAACTTCCATGCTGCCAACCTTGGGATTTGCCAAAAAAAATCAAATCCACTGAGTATGCAGGGTTCTCTGTTGCTCACCGAGAGGGAGAATTCGAGGAAGCTTGTCACTTCCTATTAAATGTCTTCTTTCTTCCCTTTAAATAAAGGCATGGCAGAGTCTGATAGCAGTATCTACAGCATGGGGAGACTACACTTTGAGAGCTCAGCAGAAGTATGTCTGGGCTTTTTTCCTCTTTCTTCACTTTCTTATTTTAACAAGAGATTCTTTTTTTATTTTTTTTTATTTTTTATTTTGGTATCATTAATCTACAATTACATGAGCAACATTATGTTTACTAGACTCCCCCCGTCATCCAGTCCCCACCACACACCCCATTACAGTCACTGTCCATCAGCGTAGTGAGATGCAATAGAATTGTCTTCTCTGTGCTGTACAGCCCTCCCCAAGCCCCGCCCTGCTACATTATGTCGGCTAATCGTAATGCCCCTTTTTCTCCCCTTATCCCTCCCTCCCCACCCATCCTCCCCAGTCCCTTTCCCTTTGGTAACTGTTAGGCCATTCTTGGGTTCTGTGTGTTGGCTGCTGTTTTGTTCCTTCAGTTTTTTTCTTTGTTCTTACACTCCACAGATGAGTGAAAATATTTGATACTTGTCTTTCTCCGCCTGTCTTATTTCACTGAGCATAATACCCTCTAGCTCCATCCATGTTGTTGCAAATGTTGGGATTTGTTTTCTTTTTATGGCTGAATAATATTCTATTGTGTATATGTACCACATCTTCTTTATCCATTCATCTACTGATGGACACCTAGGTTGCTTCCATTTCTTGGCTATTGTAAACAGTGCTGCAATAAACATAGGGGTGCATCTGTCTTTTTCAAACTGGGCTGCTGCATTCTTAGGGTAAATTCCTAGGAGTAGGTTTCCTGGGTCAAATGGTACTTCTATTTTGAGTTTCTAAGAAATTCTTAAAATCATGCCTGTGTAAAATCCTTTGCAAACACAGACCTGCTTAATCAGATGGTTCTCTAATGTAAAATTACATTTCTTGAGATAGATTTAAGCAATTTCCCAGTGACTAGCTATAGCCAACTAAGCCAAAAACAAAAAAAATTTGTAAAACATCAATATTAAGACATCACTTTTCCATGGTAGTGTGTTTAATGTAGTGAGGCACTAAAAGGAGCAGTTAGACCAAGCATTTTGTAAGGAAAAGGGGCTGAGAAAACAAAACCATTGAAAGAGATATACTTTCATGAAAACTACTACAGGATAGGCAATGTTTCATTCAACAAATATTTCAGCACCCAATGTGTCTGGTTCTTGACATTTACTAGAAATTCAAAAAGAAAAAAGAGTAAGACATGCTCCCAGTCCCACAGTGACCACAGAAACAATTGAATACAGTGAGAAGTCCGAGATAACACTGCCAGGGCCCAGTGGGGACCCAGACCCAGTCTTCTTCTGGCACTGCTGAGGGAAGCGGGGCGCTTTTCCCACATGAGGAAAACTTCACAGAAGAGGTGCCCCTTGAGACAGGAGTGTTGAGCAGGTAAGTGATATGGAAATAGCCTTCTAATCAAAGGGAAGCTCTTGAGAAGAAAGCATGGACAATGGAAAATACCTTGTATTTCCTAGAAGCTGTAAACTTTACAGATCAAAAGAGAGCATCAGGATTCAGAAAGACTGAGGAAATGAAAGTGGGCAAGGGCCATATCACAGGCTTGACCCTGCAGACACAGAGGAATCGGGGAAATGATGCCATTGTGTCTGCACCAGAGACAGAAGCAACGACTCTTACAGCACTGAGTGTATAACACGTGACTGGGGAGACAGGCCAGGGTGCCTACAGGGTGGGGGTGGTACAAAATCAGAGGCAGGAAAAGAAAAGACTGAAAATTGCAAGCAGAATGGCTGAGTGCCTGGACCAAGAAAGAGACAGAAGAAAGATTTAAACTTGGAAACTGGATGAGGAAGGTGAGAGAGGAAGAAGCCTTGAAAGGCTCTCCAGGAGTTGTCTAACTGGCTGCATGGCTTAACAGGAAAGATTTGTTTGTTCTCTTTAAATTAGACATTAGTTTCTTAGGTATGGACACAGTCTGGCTAGTTGTGATTTTTGAGTCAACTTCTCTAGTTATTTTACCCATACAATGATAGTTGTCTTTTTTCTCCTATTTATTCTTCAGAAAGATCCCTTTGTGGCTCTCAATAACATTCAAGAAGTTTCTGACTCCAATTATAATGCACTGAACACATAAAGATGCTAATGAGCTTGAAACACCAGCCATTAATTAAACTAAAAATAGAGAACTAAGAAAAGGAAAATGAGATCAAAAGAAATTTACCAGAGTTCTCTACTAAGCTGTCTCTCCAGAAGCACCACTAGCAAATTTTCCAGCACAGCACTGTGTGTCACAGAGAGGGTAGCAAATAACCAAGGGCCCCTCTGTTTACATGTAGAACGTGGTGATTCTAGAGACCTTCTGAGGGCAGCTGCTCAATCTATGAATATTAGTCAGACAGGATAATCAAAGGACAATTATCAGTTTTTCTGACTTAAAATGGTTAAGAGCCTAATGTGCTTTGAAAATGCATACCAACGTACATACATAAAAACATACATTCTACCCTACATGCAAACCTGTGCACTACAAGTGTCTTGTAACATTTACTTTGTCTTCTCCTTGACATTTTCCTTGAAACTGGGGGAGGGGAGGGATGCACTGCAGCAATTAGACAAGAATCCATTTTTCACCTTTGGGATCTTTCACAAATCTGGTATCTTCATCTTCAAGTACTAAACACCATGACCTACCCAACAATATCAGTAGCAGAGTTAACTGGAATCTAGATTTCCTAATGCCTCGACTTTTGCTTGCCATGTACCTCATGGAAAGCATTGCTTTCGGAAGAAACACTTAAGAAATATAAATGCAACTCCCCCAAACGAAAAGGTTTAAGATTAAATTTGTGACAGTGACAAATCTAGTGGTTGAGGTAAGGAAAGCAAGTAGGGACAAAGTGACAGAGCTACAGTATTAACATCTGGACTTTTCCTTCCTAAATCGGAGTTTGTGGCAGAAGTGCCCACATGAGAGACAGACACAGCCAGTTCGTCTCCAAAATGGAGGTAACAATGAAACCTCAGTTAAGTTTTCCTGCCTCAGTCCAGAATGTGCAACACATACCAGTGTATCCCACCCAAGCCTGACACTTAGTCTGCAGGCTTCAAAAGAGGCAGCCTGAGTAGAGGACCATGTGGGCAGCTCCTCTTCCCCCTTCCCCAGCATGTGACACTGGACCTACCTGCACCCTCACTGGCTCTGGGACTCTGGGCTCACTGAGATCTTCATCTGTTTTCTAATCCCCCCAAAAGAGGCACAATGCCAAACATCTTACTCCCAAGGCTGTCCTAGATCCCTGGGGTTAAGGAATGTGTCTACACATTCAATAAATAATAGTTCCCTCCCCTGGCCTTCCTTGTGTCCATCCTGAAAAGACATGTTCTCCAAACCCCCAGAAAGCTCAATTGGTAGCCATGTAGTAGCTATACCATAGGAAAAAATAAACAAAGAACTAGAGAAAGATGTAGGGAAAACTCTATTTTTCTCTTTTGAATTTAAATGAAAGAAAGGAAAATACATGAGGACTAAGCAGATACAACAGAGAATGATAAAAGGTAATTTATGTTTCTTCTCTTTGGACCACTTCACGTGTGCTCTTTTTCTTTCAGTGAGAATACTGTAATAGAGACATCAATATATAAGCCACACCAAAACCTTACAACATGCCCTTCCATTCATGCAATGGGATGATTTAATTGTCCAGTAGGTGTCACAAGGTCATTCCAAAACATCTCACAATTCCTCACCCTTCAACCTCCAGTTCTAGGATGTAAGTTAAGAAGGATCTACATTATATTGCAAGAGATTCGTGTATATTAAATATGAGACACCAAATGGACATTCTGAAAAGTGACTTTCTCCCTCCATCAGAATTGTTTTTTGCTACATAATTATGGCCATTACTTTATTATATCTATTGGTCTCAATCATTAGAAAAAGTTAAAGAGCTCTCCATCATGAAAGCTCAGCATCAATGAGGCTTTCTGAAATGCTCCACTTTATCCATTACACATTGTTCACCCAAAATGATCTAAAGTGGCTAACAGGATAATGATTTTAAGCAAAGAGAGTTTACTTTATTCATCTGTTTCTGTATTTATCATTCCTAAGGTTCATCTAAAAAAAGATACCAAGGAAAAAGGCATGTACAAAAAAATTTTTTAAATAACATGAAGGTTTAAACTTGAATAAAACTATTCTATCCTTCAACTTTAATTTACTTCAAAACTAAGACCATAACACATATCAAACCGTTAAAGTCAAACAATGATGATGATCATCAAAATAACTTAAAATCAGACTTGTATGAGATGGTTTGAAGAAAGGACAAACTTAAGAGGTTGTAAGCCTCATCCCTAAGGGAATCAGGGTTGCTATTATAAGATTAAATTTTTAAAGTTCATAGACCAGCTAGAAATCAGATACAAAAGAGTAGCTACTCTATACTTCTATTTATATTACATTCTAGAACAGGCAAAAATAATGTAATGACAGAAAGATCAGTGGTGGCCTGAGGCTGAGGGTGGGCAGCGAGCTGCAGAAGAGCACAGGAGAACTGCAGGTGAAGGGAAAGTGCCACCACTGGACTGTGCGGTGGACCATATACATTTGTCTAAACACACCGAACTGTTCATTGAAAACAGGTTCATTGTACTATATTTAAATTATACCTCAATATAGCTGGACTTTTTAAAAGTACTATTCAGACAACATCCACACTCATTTACCGTATTTCCTTTTTAAGCATTACAGAAAGAATCTACACATACCTGAAGCGGTGCCACAGCATGGGGGGACCCACCATGCTGAAGAGAAAATGCTGGCGATCACATCTGGTGGGAAGAGGGTCACATTTCTCTGAATCTGAAGTAAATTTAACACTAATGCAAGAAATACTCCAATAAAAAACAGCACTACTCCTCGAATCATCAAGTTCACACTCTGGCTAGTGACAGATGAAATATAGGGGCCATGCTTTTTGGGCCCAGGTGACTCTGTCTCTCCTTCTGCCATGATTTCATAAGTTCAGTAAGTTGGCAAAAAAAAAAGAAAAGAAAGAAGAAAAAAAGGCTTCCCAGCTGAAAAGCCAACTGTCTGTGAATCAAAGCAGACTGGCATTTCAATAGTACCGTATCTCCTCCTAAAATAGGACCTACCAGAAATCCTGCAAGAGATAGGAAAAAAGAAATCAATGTTTATCTAATAAATAATTACACAGTTTTTCTCATTTCAATTCAAAATAATTTAAAAGGACAAAAAGTGAAATGACAAGATTATGTATTTATTTAAATTAGTTGTTTACTGAATTAGTAGCTTAAAAGGCATTTTTACATGCCTAATGTATTGAAAAATAAAATATACTACTCTTAAATATCTGCCAGGACAGAATAAAGGACCTAAAAGACAAAAGGTTAGAATAATCATAAGAACAGCTTGCCCCACCTCAGAGAAAGCAGAACAGGTTATCTGAGACACCTGCACTGAATCTGGAAGATCAAAATTCAGGTTTAGCTTTCTACCTAAATCTCCAAGCCCATGAGTTACAACAGGTGCACCAGGAGATTTTGGCAGAAATCTTTATACTTTACAGAATAAGTAACTTACACTTAGCAGAAAAATCAACATATTCTGACTGGAAATGTACTCTTCACAATAAAACATGACTTGCTCATGAGGACGACCTCCGTAGGGGAACAAAATGACCTGCTTTAATGTTTAACGCTTATATATTTGAATTACTGCACAAAAGTGTCTTGCAAAAAACAGGCCACCAGCCACTCACCTACATATACACCAAGTACAGAAAGCAGACCTGACCTGCTCTCACCAGAGCCAGCCCTGTGTCCCACCCCGCCTGGACCCAGTGTGCTGTTGTGGCAGTCATGGGAACCATTGTGAGAAAGCTACAGTGGGAAGCAGAAGACAGGCAGTCAAGAAAATGAAGATAACCTAATGGCTAGATTCTAAGGAGTTTTATCTACAAAGTTCCTGACTCCTACAACCTAGAAATGGGCTGGTACAGTCAGTTTTGGTATTCGTTCACTCCTCTAACCAAAGAGATATTTCTTTTCCGTGTGTCTAAGACAAATAACATTTAAGCCTTTTTATGATCTGCTATAAGCATCCAATGTATGGGAACTCATGTAATTACCACAATAACCCTAAAAGTAAGTGTGGTTATGTCTATTTTACAGGTGAGGCAAAAAGCAAAGAAAGGTTAAGTAGTTTAACAAAGTTTACACCCCTAGTAAGAGGTCAAGCTGTGTCAAATCCACGCAGTCTGCTCCAAGTCCTCATTCTCACCAGAACGTTCAGCCTCCCAAACTGTTACATATTCTTCTATGTGTTTTCTAAAATTTTTTAAATAGGAAAATACTATACAGGTATTTTTATAACTTACTTTTATCTCACTCAGCAATAATATATCTTGGGCATCATCACGTGTCAGTACATAAATGTTATTTCCTTTGATTCTCAAAGTAGTTTATTTAAAACTTTATAAAAATTTAAATATAAATTTTTATATTTGGACTATATATAAACTTTTTATGTATGTCTGATTCACCACCAAGTCTACACTGTGTATACCCAGAAAGGTGCCTCCCTAGCCCACAGTGGGCACTCTACATATTCGTATTTCTTTAATTAAATTGGGTTAACTTTTTGAATCAAACTATACTGGGTTAAGCAGGCCTTTTGAAAGGCAAACCTAGCACTTGATCATCATTCAAAATAGATTTCCTCTGAGTTCTAAGTTTCAACTACCTTACAAATGAATATTTGGAACAAAATCTATGTATAAATGGGGATGTGTGTGAGCTAATGTTAGAAATAATCAATATGAAAATGAGAACATTTCTAAGTACTTGTAACCTTCACAGTCTATCAGTTTCATGTGATAGACAACATATTTTTTCACTGAGCCTCTGCCAGACCCAAAGCTCTGTGCCCAACACTCAAGGGGTTATTCCGTCTTTAAGTTAGTCCTTACAAACCTACTTAGTCAACTGTACAATTGAGCTCTCCAGCTTAAGAGGACTAGAGAAAATAGTACACATTACAGGGGATTCTTGCAAAAATATACTCTGAATAGCATCTGAAATGCCTAGAAAACATTCCTCCGGACCTCATCTTTTAGACTATTCCTTGCTGTGGTATCCAGCACATCAGCATATCATGTGTTCTGGTCACTTTTAACAAGGTGTTGAGTAGCTACAGAATTTTCATCGTCATCATCATCACCATGACTATTGGTATAGTACCCACCTAGGGAGCAGCTACTCCAGGCCAGACAGAGAGTAGCTCTGATCTTCAAATTAATCCTAAAGGTAAGTATTATCATCCCCATTTTAAAAATGAAGCTACTAAGTCAAAGAGATTTAGCAAACTGCTTAAGGTCACATGACATGCAGTATTAGAATTGGCATTTTACCTTAGCTCTGACTGATTCCAGCACCCATGGTCATCCCTCTACACCTTCAGCCCCATTCAGCCCACCTCAGACTTCCTTTTTGGCACATGGGAGTGTAGAAGGGGATTTGGTTACTGATAAGATGGGTAGACTTGGAGAAGAATCTCAACTGTAATATATTCTCAAAGTACTAATGTCAATATAAATAGGCAACTATACAATAGCACAAAGGCTATGAGAATAAATATAGAAACACCTGGAAATTTTCTCTAGAAGTCCTAGATCAAGGGGTAAAAAGATGTTTTTTTTTTTAAAAGATCATTTGGTCAACTTACATACTGTATGAGATCGGCTGTTAACTCTTCACTTCCCAAATTTCCAGTAGACACAGCAGCCACCCCCCTTCTGTTAAAACAGCTATTAGAGGACAGAGAGTATATATACATTTAAGTAACCCACATTGTTCCAGCACATCATTTGTTCGTTTCAATTTTTTCCAAAAGGAAATTAATGGCAAAGGGTATTTTATGCTGAATGTTTTCAAAATGCAAAACTTCAGTTTTAAAAGCTGTTTCAGTGTGCTAGGCCCCATCTCACACTCACTCACCAGTGTTTGTCAGAGGGTGCTGGCACTTTGAGCAGGGCAATCTGTGTGGTGTGGAACTTCCCTAAGCACTGCAAAACATGTAGCACTCCTGGCTCATGCCCACTAAATGCCAGCACATGCCCCTTCCCCATCTGAGACCACCAAAAATACCCCTCCATATTCCAGATGCCCCCAGAGAGGCAATGCCCTCCCAAAGAAAGCCAGTGATAGCTACAGACTCTTCGTCATTCTGTTTCAAGGCTTTTAGACACTTTCTAAACTGGTTAGTTATGTTACTCAGCCACAGCTGTTTATTCAGCCTTTCCTGGAAGTGCATGTTTATAGTTTCCTACTTCACCCCAGAAGTTTTCTTTAAAAATAATACAACACTCATTTGATGTTTACTTCAATGAGATTTTTTTAAAAACAGTATTTTAAAATTCCAAAAAGCTAATTTTGTTACTATATAATAATACAATAGTATATAATTACTGGAGAAAAAAATACAAGTTAAAATGCTTTAGAATCAGAGTATCCTAAAACTTAAGAAAAGGAAGGTAATTGGGAAATCAACTGTTCCAGGAGGTATGTGAATCTGATGCTAAACAAGATCAAAGAAATTGTACATATGTGCATATTTCTGGAAACAGAGTTCCACAGTTTACATCAAGGACTCAAAAAGCCCATGATTCAAAACAAGTTAAGAATCAGCAATCTAACAATTCTCTTATTTTACTGGCAAAGTGAATGAGACCCAAACTGGTCAAGTGAAGCAACAAGATCAACATTGTATACTACAAGATCTCCTACCGCAAAGGTTAACCGAACTCCTGGAAATGAGCAGACTCATCCCAGGGGTAGAAATTCCACAAGACCATTCACTCCCTACCATGTAACAATTAAGTTCCTAAAAAATCATGTTTATATTAGTCACACATTAGGGGAGTGAGTTATTTTAAAGTAAAAGCTCTTGGAATAAGCATCCCTAATTTATTTTAAAATTGAGTTTTCTTATTATGTATTGATATTATTTTCTAAAACAAAGTGTACCCATACCTTTAGTTAGGACTCTTACATCAGTGATAATTTTGATTCTTCAAAAATTTTTTAAATGTTTGAAAAATTTGATTAAAGGAGAAATAATTTGCTGATCAGGGAAGAAGTCTCCATTCTAAAGATACCATTTAAAGGACAATATCTCAGTAGATCTTCAACAGTGATCCTGGTGAGTAGGCAGGTGTTTTAGTTCCCATTTTATAAAATGAAGTAGGTTAAGTAATCTTCTGAGATCATAACATTGTTACAACATATGGTTCTTTCCCTTTCACCACACTGCCTCCATCTACAAGCAACATACAAAAAGAATTTAAGTGCCACACAAGAAACAGTTTTTAAAGCCATGTTGATACCATTGGTACTTTTAAGACCAAAATAATGTTTTTTCAAAACTGGCAAAGAAAAAACTTCCAGTCTATGAAAAATTCTTCCTTGAGCTCTGACCTATAAATATGTTACCACACAAAAAGAAAAAAAAATCATTCAAATAATTTGGATAGATCAATAACAAATCTTCAAAACTGGAAAAACATTATTCCTGGCATCTGACTGCCTGTTAATGGGATGCTATTATTACTTTTAGATAAATAAGTTATTCTGGGCTTTGCAGATGAAAATCAAAGTTTATGTCTGCCACTGAAAACAACTTTCAGGCAATAGGCATTTGAAAACAACAAAAAAATCTCCTAGAGCCTTAAGAACCAGTTGTATTTTAACAAATGCAACACCCTCTAAAAACAAACAAGATCATTCATCTTCCAATGATTAGCAGGCACAGAAGTATTTTGCTCCCTCAGATTACCCTGTCTTTTCAGGCACTTAGATCAGATAGATTACTAAATATTAATAAAATTAAATTACTACCTGACATGTTTTTTGTCATATGCTCTCTTAATTAGAGTGGCATTCTCAAAATAGAATAAGCATTAATCTTAGGAAAAACACACTTAAATTGATGCAAAAGTTTAACTTTCCTTAAATAAAAGCACATAAATGTGAATCATAGGCTATGAACACTAAAGACTTCTTGAAAGAAAAACATATTTGCCTTGAATACACTACAAGTCATCTTTCCTCTCAACATCAAAACCCAAACACAGAAGCCATTAAGCAAGCAGCATTTATTTACCTCCTATTACTAGTTTTAAATGCAAACCTCAGTCCCAAAAGGTTACTCTGTCATTTGGGAATAATTTTCTGATTAAACAGCATTTCGCCCTTTACTTTTCAGTTGACCAGACCATAATAAATGCAACAGCTGTCAGTTTAAAAAGAATCCATATTTTTCCAAATGTACAGGATTCACTGCCTGGCCACTTTAGAACATATAGGTACTGAGAACTATGGCAAAAACATACTACTCAACACAATGTCCAGACAAAGAATGAAAGGGGGAGAATAGGAAGAGCACGTGGATCATTTTTTTCTTTGAAGCCCTAGGAGTGAGGCATCCCTTCATCCATTTTCCCTCAGTGGTTCACTATCAGGACCAAACCCAAAGTTGGAAAACACAGTGTAGCCACTGCTTGGCCGCCGTCAGTCTCCCTGCACCTAGGGCTGGGGCACGGCCTCCCCTGCAGTCCTCAGCTCCAATGCAGTGCTGATGCGGGCCAGTTTCAGGGGCCCCGCTGCCAAGTTTATCCATTCCTTCTTAAAGCATCTCCCCAGCAATCTTACAGAATAGTGAGCTCTTCCCGGAATGTTTTCCTAGACTATCTAGCTAACACCGTACTTTAATAACTTCTTTTCCCAACACTAACTGAACATGGGGCATTATCACTTAAGTTTAGCACCCTTCAGCCTACCGCATCCACACTGCTTTCGTTTTCCAGATTACCAACTCTCACTGACCCTAAAAACCCAGGAACTATCACCAACTGACTTCTAGGTCCTGGTTAGAGTTCTCTTTGACTTTATCCACACACCTAAGGTTTCCAATTCCAATCCAGTATGCCAAAAGTCCCACTCCTCACCTAATGTCAACATACCTTTGTGAGGATTCTAAACTTATTACAATACCTACCTTTTTGGATCCACCTCCCTCCCAGACCTGAGTCTCTCCAGCTACAAACCTCTCAATTCCTAACAGCTCTATGCTTGACAGCCCGCCAACCTCCAGCCCCATCAGATCTCGGGGGTCACCCTTCCCGCAGTCTTCCAGCCTTCTCTCGGCTCGGATACTGTTCCACAGGCCGAATAGCCTCGGCCACTCCTACGACCTCTCCCGGACCCTGATACCCCCTTCAGGACCTCGTTGACCCTTCCTAGCCAAGGGGAGCACTCGCCCTTCAGGCCCCATCTATATAGTCCTGGCTACCCGCACCTGCGAACAGGATTCCCAACCTGAAAAACACAAGCAGTTCCTCTCCCCTAGGGCAATCCCCTCGTCAGGCCGCTTCCCTCAGCACCAAGTCACCCCTGCTTTGCCGAGGGACACCCCAACTCACCCCCACCTCCGCCATCTTCTGGGACCGGCCCCCGCCTCCCGCCTCTTCCTCCTCCCCTTCCACAGCTTCTCCCAAGCTCCACTGCGCCTGCGCTGCAGACGCGAACGCGCTCCAGCGATCGGGGCAAAGGAGCTTCCGGTTCCCATCGGCACTAGTTGTTAGTCCCACGAGGCGGGGCAAAAGGGCTTCCGGTCTCCGTGAATTTAGCTGCTGACTGTGGGCGCGGAGTGTCGAGGTAGTAGGAGGTGGCCAGCTCAGCTGTTGTTTGCTAACCAGGCACTCGTGGGTTGTGACGAGTGCTCAGACCCTGCATGCGGTGTGGGGGAACCGTGCGCTGACGCACGCACACTCTGGGAGGCGTGGCGCTTGTTGTGTCCTTCTGCGTAGGGGCGCGTTGAAGGCACCAGGACCCAGGCCGCGTATTTCTCCCGCCAAGGACCCCGGGCTGTCAGTACAGTGCTTTTGCCTGACTTTACTTCTTTACCTTTTCCTTCCTTACTGAGTCATGAGAGCGTAATTTATATTTCTGTCCTCTCCATCCACAGCATTTTATGAAGTTTTCATCAGTAATCGTTACGCAAGTTAACCAACAGTTTGGAGACAGTTGTTTTCTTAGGAACAGGTTGAGAGGTTTACAGCAAAGTAGAAACAATAAGAGCCTAATAATCCCTTATTTGTCAGAAGTAGTACTATAATATGAATGTGGTCAGGTTACACTGGTCTTGAGAAGAGTTTTAGATTAAATTTGGGCCAAGAGTAATTTCGTAAGAGCTTTGTTGAGGAGTGGCAGTGAAATTACATTTTTTTTACAAAAAAATTCTAACCGGTAAACGATGAGAAGGATTTTATTTTTTCTGCTAAGAACCTTTATTGATTTTGAATGCCCTCACGGACTTCATCAGATTATTAACATTGCTGGGGTTTTTTTGGTATCATTAAATATACAATCACATGAGCAACATTGTGGTTACTAGATACCCCCATTCTCAAGTCCCCACCACATACCCCATTACAGTCACTGTCCATCAGCGTAGTAAGATGCTATAGAGTCACTACTTGTCTTCTCTGTGTTGTACTGCCTTCCCCTGCCTCCCCCCCCCCCACCTTATGTGTGCTAATCGTAATGCCCCTTTTTCCCCCTTATCCCTCCCTTCCCACCCATCCTCCCCAGTCCCTTTCCTTTTCGCAACTGTTAGTCCATTCTTGGGTTCTGTGAGTCTGCTGCTGTTTTGTTCCTTCAGTTTTTGCTTTGTTCTTATGCTCCACAGATGAGTGAAATCATTTGACACTTGTCTTTCTCCTGGCTTATTTCACTGAGGATAATACTCTGTAGGTACATCCATGTTGTTGCACATGGTAGGATTTGTTTCTTTCTTATGGCTGAATAGTATTCCATTGTATATATGCACCACATCTTTATCCATTCATCTAGTGATGGACACTTAGGTTGCTTCCATTTCTTGGCTATTGTAAATAGTGCTACAGTAAACATAGGGGTGCATATGTCTTTTTGAAACTGGGCTGCTGCATTCTTAGGGTAAATTTCTAGGAGTGGAATTCCTGGTTCAAATGGTATTTATATTTTGAGTTTTTTGAGGAACCTCCATACTGCTTTCCTCCATGGTTGAACTACTTTACATTCCCACCAACAGTGTAGGAGGGTTCCCCTTTCTCCGCATCCTCACCAGCATTTGTTGTTCCTAGGTCTTTTCTATGTTGGCAATCCTACTGGTGTGAGGTGATATCTCATTGTGATTTTAATTTGCATTTCCCTGATAAGATGTGGAGCATCTTTTCATGTACCTGTTGGCCATCTGAATTTCTTCTTTGGATAAGTGTCTGTTCATATCCTCTGCCCATTTTTTAATAGGGTTATTTGCATTTTGGGTATTGAGGTGTATGAGTTCTTTATATATTTTGGATGTTAACCCCTTGTTGGATATATCATTTACAAATACATTCTCCCACACTGTGCAATGCCTTTTTGTTCTGCTGATGGTGTCCTTTGCTGTACAGAAGCTTTTTAGCATGATGTAGTCCCATTTGTTCATTTTTTAATTTTGTTTCCCTTGCCTGAGGAGATGCGTTCAGGAAAAAGTTGCTCATGTTTATATTCAAGAGATTTTTGCCTATGTTTTCTTCTAAGAGTTTTATTGTTTCATGACTTACATTCATGTCGTTGATCCATTCTGAGTTTACTTTTGTGTATGGGGTTAGACAATAATCCAGTTTCATTCCCTTGCGTGTAGCTGTCCAGTTTTGCCAGCACTAGTTGTTGAAGAGGCTCTCATTTCCCCATTGTATATCCATGGCTCCTTTATCATATATTAATTGACCATATATGCTTGGGTTTATATCAGGGCTCTCTAGTCTGTTCCATTGGTCTATGGGGCTGTTCTTGGGCCAGGACCAAATTCTCTTGATTACTGTGGCTTTGTAGTAGAGCTTGAAGTTGGGGAGCATACCCCCCCCCCAGCTTTATTCTTCCTTCTCAGTATTGCTTTGGCTACTTGGGGTCTTTTGAGGTTCCACATGAATTTTAGAACTATTTACTCTAGTTCATTGAAGAATGCTGTTGGTATTTTGATAGGGATTGCATTGAATCTGTAGATTGCTTTAGGCAGGATGGCCATTTTGACAATATTAATTCTACCTATCCATGAGCACGGGATGTGTTTCCATTTATCCGTATCTTCTTTAATTTCTCTCATGAGTATCTTGTAGTTTTCAGAGTATAGGTCTTTCACTTCCTTGGTTAGGTTTATTTCTAGGTATTTTATTCTTTTTGATACAATTGTGAGTGAATTGTTTTCCTGATTTCTCTTTCTGCTAGTTGATCAGTAGTGTATAGGAATGCAACAGAATTCTATGTATTAATTTTGTATCCTGCAACTTTGTTGAATTCAGATATTAGATCTAGTAGTTTTGGAGTGGATTCCTTAGGGTTTTTGTGTACAATATCATGTCGTCTGCAAACAGGGACAGTTTAACTTCTTCCTTGCCAATCTGGATGCCTTTTATTTCTTTGTGTTGTCTGATTGCCGTGGCTAGGACCTCCAGTACTATGTTGAATAGAAATGGGGAGAGTGGGCATCCTTGTCTTGTTTCTGATATTAAAGGAAAAGCTTTTAGCTTCTCACTGTTAAGTATAATGTTGGCTGTGGTTTGTCATAATGGCCTTATTATGTTGAGGTACTTGGCCTCTATACCCATTTTGTTGAGAGTTTTTATCATGAATGGATGTTGAATTTTGTCAAGTGCTTTTTCAGCATCTATGGAGATGATCATGCGGTTTTTGTCCTTCTTTTTGTTGATGTGGTAGATGATGTTGATGGGTTGTCGAATGTTGTACCATCCTTGCATCCCTGGAATAAATCCTACTTGATCATGATGGATGATATTTTTGATGTATTTTTGAATTTGGTTTGCTAATATTTTGTTGAGTATTTTTGCATCTATGTTCACCAGGGATATTGGTGTGTAATTTTCTTTTTTTGTGGTGTCTACCTGGTTTTGGTATTAGAGCGATGCTGGCCTCATAGAATGAGTTTGGGTGTATTCCCTCCTCTTCTACTTTTTCGAAAACTTTAAGGAGGATGGGTATTAGGTCTTCACTAAATATTTACGATGAGATGGATTTTTGTGTTTCTGACTTTTTATTGGTACATTTATTTCCAAAAATTGAAAGAGAAATTTAATTTGCAAAAAAAAAATGTTTCTGGGCAAGTATTTATATAACCTTTCTTGTTTCTCTAATGTCTCCTATAGCTCTTAAGTTTATCTCCTGTAGGTTTTTACACTATCAATAAAAAAAAATCTGGGAAGATTATACCAAATGGATGTGGAATTAAAAAAATGAAAAGAGCAGAGAAGAGGTACTCTTTTCTAGGCAGAAGAGACAGTAAATTCAAAATGTGCTGACATTAAGGCTGTCTGTAAAGCAAAATGAGTACTATTCCCCTAACTCATGTCTCCCCTGATCCAGCCTTTTCAGACACTTAGAAATTGCCTTTAAGAAAATCTTCATGGAGCATTTTAGCCTAGAGAGGTATTTATTTTAGTTTAAATATTTATTTATTGTGAGGAGGGACAAGATCTTAAGAAGCAAGAACCATATGGCACCAGTTGGTGCGGTTTTTATATCCGAAGCAGTCATTCCTCCTGCAGTACCAGGCAGAATACAAAATCCTTAGGAGAAATACAAAGAGCCATTGCCCTTTTATAATTAGGTTTGAGGACAATTTTCATGGAGGATGTAGTCTTTTTAGTAGGCACTGAGGATAAGTAGGCAGGTATGATTAAGCTGTGCATCTGGTGGCAGCTCAGAGTAAGAAAACAAAACAGATTGTAGAGCCTGGAGTGTGGAAGGATATATGGTGAGACATATGAGATATGAATGTCAAACTCATAAATTTAAATTCTTGTTTATGTCATGGAAACATTAAAATCTCAAATGAATTGATGCCAGAATATAAATTGATTGAGAACTTTGAGAAATCAGAGTAACGGGTTACTTTGAAGTTGGCATAATATTTAGATTGTTTCTAAAATCCTTCTCATAAGCAAAAATATCGATGATTTGCTAAATCTATGACTTCAAAGAAAAGTTTTTCCCACTAACCTTACATGTTTGGTCTCCCAACTGAATGAATCAAAAGGTAAACTAGAAAACAACTCTTTACTTACCTAATACAAACACTCACAAAAGTTACTTGCCTTGTTGAAGTGAGATATTGTTAGACTAACAGTTATTGTCCAAGTGTTGATGACTAAGCCTTCAGTAAACCTTTAAGAACCTTGGATTTGGAAGCTTTACCCAAATTAAAAACATCCGGTAAAAAAAGTATTATTATTTATTTTCCTAATTAGTAGCTAGGACCCAAGACAATCCTAATTTTTCAAGTTTTATTTTTTTGTTGTTGTGGTATTTTGATATGGCAAAATACATATATTTGAAAGACATGGAATATCCAGAAGTTTGTTTGCCTTTTTGAGATTACAGGACATCCTGTAATCCATTCATTATTAGTTCTATTCGTGCCTTCAACAACTATCACCTGAACATCTAGCACATCCAAGGCTCTTAGCCCTGGACCTCAGGAAAAAAGCAAAGAAGACAACCTCCTCTTCCGAAGCTTGTGGTCTAGTTGGGGGAACACAGAGTAGATAGTTAAATTAATACATAATTTCAGATTGAGACAAATGCTACAAAGAAAATGAATATCTCTATACTGTGATGGAGAATAAAGAGGAATACCTGGAGACTATGTATGACTTCAGTGATTTGAAGATTGAGAGGGATTTGCTAAGAGCAGGGTGAAGAGGATGTGTGAAGGCAACAAAGCTAGAAAATCTTGGCATATTCTAGGAATGGAAAGGAGGGCAGAGTAGCTGGGGACACCACCCTCTGAGAAGGAAGAAGGTTGAAAATTGAGTTTATGTATTAACTTCATGATGGAGTACTTACTATGTGCCAGGCATTATGCTAAGTTTCCTTTCATTTCACATGCTCAAGGCCCCTTTAAAATGATACGATAGTAGATGAATAAAGATTAAGAGCAGTGACTCTCAATTCTGGTTGCATATTAGGATCACCTGGGGATCTATTAAAATTTCTTGTATTTGAGCCCACCTCCCATGTATTCTGATTTAACTGGGCTGAAGAGAGGACCTGGACCCTTTTAATGAGTTCCTTGCATAATCCTAACGTGTGGCCAACAGTGAGAATCACTGTCTTGAAGTTAACTTATCCAGGTTCACTTAGCAACTAAGTAAATGGCAGAGAAGGCAGAAATTAAGCCTAGATCTGTTGGATTCCAAAATCTGTGCTCTTAGCCATTCACTAATGCCCTGTCAACATTCAACAACATATAGCACACGCCAGTTGTGTGCTAAGAATTTTGTTAAACACTGAGACACAAAGGTAAACAAGACAGAGCCATTGCCTTCAATAAATTCATGGCCTGGTAAGAAATAGAAGTCTCCGTAAATGAAGCAAAGCCAGATCATGTAAGCAGAAACAAGTCAACTGAAAACTCTGATATGTTCTTCCTATTTCAAGCTAGCTTGGCATGGAAGGTAACTGGAGACAGGAATTCTGGGTAGGCATCTATTGCAATCATCAGCTGAGGGATCGTGCAAGTCAGTGGCAAGGGTACAAAGAATCAGCAGGAATTGGTGAATGCTAATGAGAGGGTGAGGAAAAGAAAGTGGAAGATGACTTCAGAGTTTTGAGTTTGAGAAACTGAGTGGAAATAACAGCATTGATCTAGAGCAAGAATACAAGAATTGAATTTAGGGTTGAATGAGCTTGAAGTATTTGTTGAGAAATGTCTAGAAAAGCACAGGAAACATACATCTGGAATTCAAGTAAGCAAAGGGTCTAGAAATTCAGATCTGGAATCCCTGACTTATTAGTAGTAGTTGAAAGCATACATTGCATGTGTATGGAAGTTTTTAAAAGACAATAGAGATCATGAGAAAAAAAAATCCCTAAACCTAACATTGCCATTTGAAAATTTCAATAAAGTTATTTTTATCTGCAGTGATATTAAATACAGTCAACTCATGATCATCTGTGATGAGTCTTTAATACTTTCCAGACTTTCCCTGGCCACACAGCAAATTTAACAGACGATGCATGGCCAAGGAATGCAAACCAACTTTAAATATTGGCTAAATATTTAAGAATGCTATTTAATGCATTCAGAAATGTAATAGAAATATCCTACAACAGTGTTTCCACACATAAATAATTTCCATGTACCCCTATTTTTCTTCAATTACTTTGATCATAATATTACTTAAACCTACCAAAATTACAGTGTTCAAACATAAAACTAGATAGAAAATTCTTATTTAAGCTCTTACACATTTGTAAACCAAAACATTTGCAAAATAAATATGAACAAAAGCATATAAATAAGTAAGCTTCAAACTATGGTGATGTGAAAAGTATTTTTGTGAAATTGGAAAATTTCAATATGTTTTGAAATAATTGCTACAGAATGGATTATTTTGAGATAAAACATGTTTTTAATACTGTGTGCCATGTGATTGCTCAATTCTCTCACCACGTCTCTTGTTAAACCTTTATTTCTACAATGGAAATATATTTTGGCTTTCATTTGGAGCAAATGGTAATTTAAATCCACCTCTTTTTGTATCAGTGTAAAACAATTTCTCTTAAGAGAACTCATGTAGCAATACTCTGTTAGAATATGTTTGTCAACATGATCCAGAGCATGCTTGTATCAATATTTGAAGGTTATCCTATAATTTAAATCACAGCATTTTAAAGTTCTCCAGAGAAACTATGGTACTATCAAGAATATATTCATATGCCCTAAAGATTTGCAAAAGCCATTGCCAAAAAAGCTGTCATAGATTATCTGGTGTTTTTGATTATTTATGCCTTGTAAAATTTGTTAGCATAAATCTCCAGTTCCCACAATATATTCCACTGAAGTAATATTAACAGGTAGTTTCTGAGGGACAAAAAGCAGGGTTCTCTGCTTGTATTTGGTAAGAACTGGATTAGAAAAAAATCAAACAGATATTTTCATTATGGAATTCTGAAATCCTTTAATATGCCAGGACACAATTTACCCATAGAACATTTGGTTTTTGTCCCCTTCAGAGCATCTCACAGAGCTAATAATTGGTTATGTTTACATATTGTCAAATAAACATTTCCTGTCTAATATACTTAGGGAATTTGAAGTCATGAAGTTGTATTTTATAGTGAAAGCTGTTTATAAAACTGTGATCTATCAGTCATCATCTGCATAGAAAGCAGAAGCATCATCAGGCATATGGCACACTTTTCAGGGCCTCGTGTGGTGCCTGTTCATATGAACCCGATAAATACTTGTTGGGTTCATTCATATTTTGGTGTATTTGTTGTTTGTTTTATGTCAATAATCACTGCTGTTTTGTTTTTATGAATTACATATCCTCTGGAGAGAGCACCATGTTCACAAAAGTATTCTTATGAAACCTGCTTATATTCCCAATGCTAACCTTAAAAAGAAGCTATTTTTTCTTTAATTTTATTTTTCCAGCAAAATGGGTATATTCAGGAACCGCACAAAATCACAACTCAGGCGGAGCAAGCAAGCCACAGGAAAACCTCAGGTATGTGAGGGAGAACAAAGAAGAGGAGGCTCTTTTATAGAAGAAAAGGGGAAGAGCTGGGGTACTATTCTAAGCAAAAAGTCCATTGGAAGAAACTGGGAGTTCCATGTGTAGTGGTTGCTCATTGGCTGAGTTGTAACAGTCTCATTGGCTGGGCCATGGATGTTGCTGAGGGCCAGAGAAACTCTTCCTTCCTCCTGCTGGGTGTAAAGTAACCAGAATAACATAAGTTTAAGGTGTCTGTCTCTTCCTTCCTGTCGGGTCTGCAACTGATCAGGAGAGGTGGGTCTGAGAGCTCCCATTCAGGCCTCCCAGTTTCATGTCAATGAGGCTTCCTGTTATCAATTTTCACATCAATATTTATCCTAAACTATGATAAAGAAATCTGTTTTAGACTCTGCACTGTCCAGTATAGCAGACACCAGCCAAGTGCAGCTATTTAAATTGACTAAAATAAATTAGAAATTCGGTTTTTCAGTTACACTAGCCACATATCAAGTGTGCAATAGCCCCATGTGGACAGTGAAGATTATAGAACATCTCTATCATCACATGAAATTTTACTAGAAAGCACTGTGTTAGATGATTAATATAAATTTTGCATTCTCAAAATACTGACCAGGCAGGTAAAAAAAAATCTGGAAATAAAGGTGAAATGAAATCATTACCTACCAGAAATTTGTCCACCTAAAATTTATAAGTTCTTTTACTGTGTTGAAGACAGAGTTATGTAGTGCAAAGGAGCCCAGTGGTTTTAGTTTTACTTTAGGAAGACCTTTGAGTTATGGCATTCTAAACTTTCAGATCTGGCATGAACCTCTTCCAGAGGAAACTGCCAATTTCAGAAGACAGTTTGGTTTCTCAGCAAGAATCATCAGTAGGTGGCCTGTAGAAAGTCTCTAACATGTGATGTGGGCCAGGTTATAAAGAAAAACCCCTCTGCTGAAATCAAGCAAAAGTATTTGTTGGAATATATTTTAAGAATCATGAAAGAGCTGAGAAGATAGGGATTACCAGGCCAAAACCTAAGGGAAAGTAGGACCCTAAACTGATAAGGAAAATATTCAACACAGCCGTCAAGGTCAGCAAACTGCTTTTTTCCTCTGGTTGACAAAGCCCTCCCAGCTCCCTCCTCCCCTCCTCCAGGCTCCTCTTTTGCCCTGCGCATGCCAAAATGCCACATATCAAAATAGTATAAATTGCTCCCCTTGCTTGTGCTCAGGGCTCAGACCTTGGGAGATTACTTCCCTCTGAGCCCATCAGTGTAAGAATAAAACCACAACACTCCAAGACCTCCGAGTGCCACTTGGTTCTTCTGTCAGTGATCCAGTCCAGGTTTTCCAGTATTTCCTATAACATTTGGTTCCCTGAACAGGAAACCCAACTGCACTTTGCCACCGGTTTGGGACAATGGCGGGCGGTGATGGAACAGGAGGTCGCAATGGAAAAGGCGCACCCTGCCTGATCTTCCAGCAGTCTCCCGCCCGGTTGCCCTGGGCCAGCCCCGCTCTGCTGTTCCCACCAGACTCAAGGAGGCTTGGCAGGTGAGGACCTGGTTCTGACGTCGAACCCGGTAAGGCCCCGGAGCCCCTGACCCAGCCAGTCCCACCCATTGGGGTGGAAGGGGAGCCTGATCATCTCCCGGAGACTTCTTAGAAGTCTCACAGGTAGATATTCCCAGGGGGGAATTTTTAAACTCTGGTCTGAGTGTGTGAGTGAGTGTGCAGGGCGGCTGCCATTCAGTCTGCACTGAATGTGTGATTCCACGGCCTGTGCTATAGAATCTGAGTTGGCTCTCATCTGCATTCACGGTTGGCTGCCAAGGCATAACGGTGACTCAGCTTCAGGTGACCTGGCCTGGGACTTATACATGTACACCTTAGTCAAGGCTGACCAAATTCTCTATGAGGAGTGAACAGAATGATATCTGACTGGTCTTCTCTCTGAAGGGGCACCCCTTCCCTTGTCTGTTGTTGCGGCACCATTACACAGACATGTCATGGGGTCAGGGCACAGTAAACCCACAGTTCTCAACACCATGATCAAAAATTTCAGGAATGAATTTTCAGAAAACTACAGAGTAAAATTAACTCCTGGCAGGTTGAAAGCCCTGTGTGAATCTGTATAGCCCACCTTTAGTGTAGGGTGGCCTCCAGAAGGGGCCCTAGATGTCCCAACAATCCGCCAAGTCTGGTGGGTCATCCTAGAGATCCAGGTCATGCTAATCAGTTCCCATACTTTAACTCCTGGCTAGGACTTGCCCAGACCCTTCCCCCTTGGATGCGATTCTATTGCAACAGGCAGGGACAAAGTAGGGTCTCAGTTACCTCAACAAAGCAGCCCACAAAGAATCAACAGAAGCCTGAGCCTCCGCAAATTCTTGCTGGTGACCCAGAGGAAGAGCCAATATTGCCCTTACCTTATGCGCCTCCAAGGCCATCAGCACCCAGCCCCCAGTCCCGGACACCCTGCTGTCATCAGCCTCCCCGCCAACTCCAAAACCAGTGGACCCACTCTCCCCCAGACCAGCAGCCAGACTGCGCTCTCGGCCAGGAGGAGGCACCCTTCAGATGCCGGTGCAAGAGACGCGGCAGCCTGGAAGGTGTAATAAAGATGGGACCATCCAGCCTGGCTGGTCCATGCTTTACTATAAACCCTTCTTCACGACTAACCTCCTCAATTAAAAACACAACATCCTGTCAGAAAAGCCACAAGCCCTGGTTGATCTCATGAAATCCCTCTTCTAAACCCATCTGGAAAGACTGCCAACAGCTTCTCCACACCCTGTTCACAACAGAAGAGAGGAGGCAGCCGAGGTCCTTGATCGGGGTACATGGGGTGAAGTCGCTGACCCTGAGGAGCACCCCAAGTGGGACCTCACCACCCCTGAGGGACAGCACCAGATCTGCTGATATCAGGATGCCCTCCTCCAGGGGATCAAAGCCAGGTCCAAAAAGCCTAGGAACATGACCAAAGTATCTTCAGTCACTCAACAACCAGGACAGTCTCCTGGGGACTATTATGACAGACTGTGTGAAGCTCATCGCATCTACACTCCCATTAATCCTGAGTCACCAGGGAGCCAACAAATGGTCAGCACCTCATTTGTAGCTCAAGCCGCCCCAGACATCAGACAAAAGCTCCAAAACCTTGAAGGCTTTGCCGGGATAAATATCACTCACCTAATTAAAATTGCCAACAAAGTATATCTAAACAGAGAAGTTCAGGCTGACAGAGAAGCTGAAAGAAAAATGAAGAAAAAGGCCAGCCTCCTGTCAGCCGCCCTAAAAGAAAGATGACCAAAAGTCAGAAAAAAGCCGGTCACCAAGAGGGGGGAAGCCTAGAACACCCCTAGCCAGGGACCAGTGTGCTTACTGTGAAGAGAAGGGGCATAGGACGAACGAATGCCCCAACCGAGGCACAGCCCCGAAGCCCCGTCGCTGCCGGGAGGAGCCTCACGGGGAAAGGCTCATTAGTCAGGCAGGAGCAGACTCAGATTGGCAAGGACTGCGCTCTCTCACACTCGACCCCCATGAGCCCATGGTCAAAATGAAGGTGGGGGGACAACACACAACTTTTATAGTTGACACAGGGGCAGAACACTCTGTGATCACCCTCCCTATAAACTCCCTTCAGTAAAAAGACTGCAACTATTCTCAGAGCCACTGGGACATAAGCAGTCCAGCAACACTTTTGCCAAGGCTGCCAATGTGAACTTGGAAGCCACAAGGCCCAACGTAAGTTTCTCTATCTGCCCAAGTGCCCTGTTCCCCTCTTCAGCCAAGATATACTCTCAAAGCTCAGAGCTCAAATAACTTTTGAACCAGCTGGATGGACGCACCAGCCTCAAACTAAACCCAGGCCAAAAAGAGTCAGGGTCCCTCGTACTGACAATAACTACACCCAGGGAAGAGAAGTGGAGGCTATTCTGTGCCCAGGCCCTCTCAAGTAGCCCATCTGAATTCAGAGCTGCCTTCCCCTCAGTATGAGCTGAAGACAGCCCACCTGGACTTGCTCATAACCAAGTCCCTGTCACTGTAGAGTTGACTCCAGGGCCCAGCCACAAGGATAGCAGCAGTACCCCCTCTCTTAAGAGATGAGAGCAGGCATCCAGGAACACCTGATCAGACTCAAAGAGGCAGGCATTCTAAACGAGTGTCAGTCACCCTGGAACACCCTGCTCCTACCAGCAAAAAGCCAGGAGGAGGGTACCGGCCTGTTTACAACCTGCGAGCCATTAACAAAGTGACTGTTTCTTTACATCTGATGGTCCCAAATCTGTACACCCTCCTCAGCCAGATCCCAGGGTCTGCCAAATGATTCACTTGCCTAGACTTAAAAGATGCCTTTTTCTGCTTCCAGCTGGCCCCCCAAAGCCAGCTCTTGTTTGCCTTCAAATGGACTGAACCAGACATGGGGGGGCAGACGCAGTTAACATGGATGCGGCTTCCACAAGGGCTCAAGAACTTACCCACTCTCTTTGGAGAGGCATTGGCCGCAGTCCTTGCCAGCTTTCTGAGGGAAGCTACACGCTGCGCCCTCCTCCAGTACATAGATGACCTCCTCCTTGCCAGTGACACCCTGGAACATTGTGCAAAAGGCACAAAAGCCCTCCTGCAACTCCTGTCAGACTCAGAATAAAGAAGAGCACAAATCTACCAGCAGCAATTCCAGTACTTGGGCTTCCTCTTCACCCAGGGAGAAAGGGCACTAGCGCTGGAGAGGAAAAAGATCATTATCTCCTTACCTCAGCCCCAGATGAAGAAAGGCATATGTAAGTTCCTGGGGGCCACTGGGTTCTGCAAAAAGGATGGTGGATGCTGCCTGATAGACGCATCTTTGTCCCAACTGCAACTGGAAGGCATCTAGTCAGCAAATACCATTAGCTCACCCACCTAGAGAAAACTGCACTAGAAGCCCTCCTCAAAAGCAATACTACATCAGCCAGTTGCCAGCATTATGCTGAGCAGTAAGTGAGCAGTGCATGACTTGTGCCAGAAATAATGTTCTATCTGCACCGCGACCCCCGCCACGTGTCCAAAGAGCAGAAGTTGCCCCCTTTGAAAACCTTGAGATAGACTTCACAGATGTCCAGCCAAGCAGAGGACTCAAATACCTTCTAGTAATAGGGTGTTCATACTCTGGGTGGGTTGAAGCCTTCCCAACCAGGACAAAATGAAGCCAGGAGATAGCCAAAGTCCTCCTGAGAGAAATTGTGCCCCAGACTGGCTTACCATCTATAATTCATAGTGACAATGAACCTGCCTTTGTAGCAGATGCAATACAGATTTTAACTAAATCTCTCAACATTACCTGAAAACTCCACACTGCATACAGGCCACAAAGTTCAGAGAAAGTGGAGCAAATGAATTGCACCCTCAAAGGAACCCTAGCTAAGTTTTGCCAGGAAACTGGCCTCCCATGGCCGGACCTACAGCCCCTGGCTCTCCTGCATGCTTGCTGCACACCTGGAACTCAAGGCTTTTCCGCTTTTGAATTAATGTATAGGTGCCCTCCCCCCGTGTCTAGGAAGCCTCCCAGGGAACCTACACCAGATAAGAAATAAGGGAGTAAGAGAACAGCCCCAAGCCTTAGGAGCCACCCTAAATAAGCTGCAGCCATATACCATAGGAAGAGCCCCGATCTCCTTAGGGACCCCAGTACATTCCTTCCAAGCTGGGGACTCAGTCTGGATCAAAAATTGAAAAAGGGACCCCCTCAAACCTCAGTAGACTGGCCCCCACATTGTTGTTCTAACCACTCTTACTGCCCTCAAAGTTGCAGGCATCACTCTGTGGGTCCATCATTCCAGAGTGAAAAAGGCCCATAATTCAGACAAAGAAATGCATCAGTAGAAGGCCCCGCCAGACCTCCAGAATCCTCTCCACCTCGCCATATGATGATTACCCTCTGACTAATGAACACCTGCACGCCATGGATCCTGGCCCTCACCGGAATGGAATCTCTCACCCTGGGCATTAAACTCTCTGCTGCTGCCCCCTCTGACTAAACTGTTTCTCAAATGTTGCCCTTTCTTTTGTCTATTGGGTAATCGTAAGTTGTTTTGCTTTGCTTACCTGTCTCTCCTAGCTGAACTCAAGTCTCAGCCTGCATTTCCAAAGTACCTCTCTATAATGTTACCCTTATTAAATTAACTGGACAAAGTTATAAACTGCGTGGTCATCACCCAAGGGAGCTGCCCTCAGTGGCCCTCCACTCTTCGCACCTGTCCTCTCACACTCAAATAAGCCAGCCTGAATGTAATGCCCAGCTGCATAAAAATAAATTAGGACTGAGGAAAACTGGGTATTTTCTGTTAAGCACAGGCTTGTCAAGAGTCTGAAGGACTCATTTCAACTTGTACACACAAGGCCCAAAAGAGACAAATGCATAAAAACATAATCATTTGTGTTCTTCACAAAGTACTGAGGACTTTAATAAAAAAAGGTACAAGAAAAAATCCTAGTTCAAAGCAATTAAAAGTATAAATACAAGCCATTACAACCCTGTCATAAACCAAAAAGATGGTGCCCCCTAAAACGAAGTGTTTAAAGGGGCATCAGAGGGGGGAGCGATAAGAGAAATATGCAACACAGTCATCAAGGTCAGCAAACTGCTGTTTTCCTCTGGTTGGCAAAGCCCTCCCAGCTCCCTCCTCCCCTCCTCCAGGCTCCTCTTTTGCCCTGCGCATGCCAAAATGCCACATATCAAAATAATATAAATTGCTCCCCTTGCTGTGCTCAGGGCTCAGACCTTGGGAGATTACTCCCCTCAGAGCCCACGGTGTAAGAATAAAACCTCAACACTCCAAGACCTCCGAGTGCTGCCTGGTTCTTCCGTCAGTGATCCAGTCCAGGTTTTCCAGTATGTTCCGTAACAAAAGTAGTAAACAGAGCAAGAAAGCCACTCTTGCCCTGAAATATTTTGCTGATTGGAAAAAACTGAAATTCTTTTTTGACAGACTTTTCAAACAAGAGGACCTCAAATTTAAAAGGGAAGACATCCAAAGGACAGCATGTTTGGCTTGAAGGTAATCAAGTAACTCCACTCCCCACCCACAGGGGGAAATGAGCAGAGCAGAGGGAAATAAAATCGTAAAAACTAAGTACCTGTGGATATGATCCTCAGGCACATTTGCACTCCAAATTTCAAATTTGCTCCACCTAAGTAAATCCAAAACTTCATGTATTTAATTTTGTTTAAAATGCTCTTAGACTGATGGGGTCCAAAATGCCTGTGGACTATACACTTCTAAATGTTTTTCCAGTCTATTACACCTATCTAGCCCACATGTAATACCACATGAGTAACACTCACCTTAACCAAGTATCCACAGCTTTTAACTTATTTGTCATAGAAGAAATAAAGAAACCCTTTTCATGGTTTCATTTCATCAATTCATGAATTTTGTATTACACTATGTAATTATAAGGGCACAACTGGCAACACAGTGGACTCCTGGTGGACACAGTTTCATTGCTGGGGCTGGAAGTGAAAAGGGAAACCACCACAGGAAAGGAGGCTTTCTCTCTTCTTTAAGTCCAGGATCTTAACATCCTTTCTTGGTGCTGTGAGGTACACAGGAAAGGCTCACAGAGAGGAAGGACTTGCCCAAGGTTTACTAGTAGGTGGGCCAAAATAAAAATCAGAATTTCTGATTGCTAAGCCAGTGCTCTTTTTTAAATACAGAATTCATTGTGATCTAAGAACCATGCTTTTACTCTTGTAGATCATGTAAAAAGAAATTTTCTTCTACTCTATTAACTTAGACTCTGAGACTATAATAGATCATTCTTGATATATTTATAAATAAAGCTTTTATACATTTCCTTGATAATATGCCCAGAATATTCAATACAAGTTATTTATCATTTCATAGCTCTATACTGAAAATACACTGAGATCACCTACTATCCAGTGGTAGTTACAAATGTGAGGTTATTTTATACTAGGGATGCTTATCTTCTTGAATATAAACTTACTAAATGGTTTCTGCAATTACTGACCTTAACCTGATTTTTTTTTAATTGGTGGCAAACTCTATAGCATGTTCAAACAGACTAAGAAAAAAAAAAGGATATGATGGAAGTGCTCATAAATCAATCTAGTTACATGCAGGCGAACTAATCTGAATTCTCTTGGTTGCATTGCTTCAGTCTGTGATTAGTAAAATCAATCCTGGCTATGCAAAAACATGGCCAAAGTGGAGGGTGGGGAGGGGAGGGCAGTGATCAGGGACAGAGTGAAGGGCAATCACCTTTTAGTGGTGGCCTTGGTGTAACCCTTTTTGGGTGCTTTTGTGGTCTATTAAGAAGCACTGACGACTAAAGGCAATAAATTGGATGTATATAAAGTCAAATGGTCCCTGGAAGTCTAGGTATGTATCATCAGGGAACAAATAAACTAAACAAAGCCCAAACAAGGTCACCATGGGTGAGTAAGCAAATGCAAAACACACCTCTAAGACAGAGTCACTGAGGTATAAAACATGAGGGTGAGAAAACAACTGGAAAGATTACAGACTGTAAACTATTTGTCAGAGAGGCAATGATAGAGACCAAGAATGGAGAGGAGACTCTAGCTATTAATTATTACAAGGGTCCATACAATTTGAGGTCCAAAAATGTAACAAGGTGTACTCTAAGAGATTTGTCTCTTGTTAATTCACCATTCTGTTTTTTCAGCTCTGCAACACTCCTTCATTCAAATTGAATTCACACACAAGGGGCTTATGTAGCATTTCAGTCTCTTCCCAAAGGCAATGTGTGTATTCTAATCTCTAATTGAACTTAAGCTAGACTCACAGTTGTCTAACAGTATATATTGTATTGTTTTTATGAGACTGAGAAAAGGAGGAGAGAATTTCTTCTCATTTGCCAATTATGTATGTATCTGTATTCACAAAAGCAGATACTGATTCACAAAAGCAGAGGATTTCATCTGATAACAAAGAGGACACAAATGATTAAATAGTTTAAAATTTCCCAAAATAAATCAATATAAGGCTGGGTGATATAATAGACATAAAAATAAAACACACTTATAGAAACTTAAGGACTTGAATTTAGACTTCTTGTGGAACTCAGATTTGCCAAAAACAAACTATCAAAAGAGTTTTCCATAGAAATAAAGAAATTATTTGAAATGATTTTACATTTAATTTCTTTGGGCCTTGAGAAACATTGCTTCTTTAAGGACTAGGAATTAATGCTTAATAATTAAAAGACCTTAGACTTTTCAGATCTCAGATATATAAAATTATTTTTCATACTGAAGTATGACAGAACCATTAGTAGAAAAGACATTCCAAATTGGAAAGTAGTATGAGTATCTCAGTGATGGCCTGGAGAGTTTTGGTGATGCTTAAGATCCCCCCAGAGTTTATTAGATACTCCAACTGCAGTAGGTCCCGTTGCTCTTCTGTAATGTTAAAGGTTGATGCGGTGTCCTCTCCTAGAGTTCAGTTTTATTTGAGGAAGCCTGGAGTAGAGGGAAAGCCTGTGCACTGTTTAGAATGAGGCAAAGCTGCATTCCAGTCTCTGCTCTTTATTTCCAGCTGGGTATTCTTGGGCAAGTTACTTGCCTCCTCTGATTCTCCAGTACTTCATCATTGAAGTACTTCTTGTCATAAGGAGTATGTGTGATAAAGTAGTCATAAAAGGCCGTAGTTTTGTGGGTATTATCATTCATCACTAATATTCTTCTTGACAAATGTTGAATGTCTCCAGGATTGGGAATTCCTCGCCTCTGGAGGAAACGGCTTTTACCTTTGCATTATTCCAGGTACAAAAGTTTTTCCTAGGGCCAACTGTACTCAGCTTCGTTATGACCCCCACCCACTGACTCCATTCCACGTGACAGCCTTTAAAGTGTTAAATCTCCCTCTCACTCCATGCTTCCCACAGATTCTTGTCTTGACTAAATATACCCAGTTTCTTTAGGCATTTTCCATATGACAGGCTCCCCATCCCCTTACCATAATGATTGCTTTCTTCTGGACCCGCTACAGTTTATTAATATCCCCTCCATTGGATTCCTTCCAGAACAAACACCAAAGTTGCATCATCACACCCCTTGTTTTGGATGCTGCTTTTAATGCAACAGTAGCATTTTTGGCAGACACATCCCACTACTACACTGTATTGAGTTGTTAAATTTAAACAATTCTCAAATCCCTTCCATGTGCCCAAGCCACATTTTTCTGTATCCTGTTCTTTCATAGTTGTGAGTAGAATTGGAGGGTGTTTGGATTTTTCCATGTTTTTCATTGAGGATGAGGGGTGGATGTTTATACAAAAGGGTTTACGATTTCCCTGAATTTCTTCTTCTTAAGCCACATTCATAATTACCTATTAAGATCTTTTTCATACAAATTCCACCATTCAACAAAATGATTTGTGTCATCAGCATGCGATCATGCCATCAGAATCTTATTCTAAGTCTTCACGAAACATTTTGGGTAGTATAGCACCTTGCACAGAGGCCCCATTTGGTTGACAAAAGTCAATTCGTTAGGAAACTCTTTGCTTATTATACACCCAGCTCATATTCAGAGTCATATTATCAGAGATTGGTAAATTCATATAGAAATTCAAGCTAACCACTTCATCTTTACTAACTTATGGTGGCTCCTTTGCTGAGAGCTGCAAATCATCTCCTTAATGATTTGTTCTAACAGATTTCCCAGATGTCAAACCCTTCTCCTGGAGTTCACAGGATTCACCTCTGTTTTGAGAATAACACATTTGTGCATTTTCACTTTTCCCTAATTCTCAAGAGACTTCTACAACTCTCGATAGAAGTTCCTCTATTTTATCCCAAAGTTCTTTCAGTCCAAGAAATGCGCCTCATCCAATTCTAACTCATGAGATTGAGATGCGCTTGAAGCAGCTTTCTTACAGTGTTTTTCTTTTACCATATTTTAAAAAACTAATGTTACTGCTGCCCTTCCCTCTCTGACAATGTTTCAGCTGTAGAAACCATAGGAATTAAAGCAGTTCAGTAGTTCTACTTTCCTCTTCTCTCTTACATTGTTAAGTATCAGCTTCCTTAAACTTTGGGCATATGTCTGTGTCACCTATGAAGAAGTGCCTGGCATGACTCACCCCCTCAGTCTGGAACCACTTACATTCGTATTGTTCATAACTTCAGTCTGAATGCTTGTACTCCACAGTCTGACACATATCCATTCAGATGCTATGCCTTATTCTTATCTTTCAGTTCTGTTTCCCTTCTCAGACATGGTACTTCTCATACTTGGATTTTTCTCTTGGCCACTAACCCTCTGGCTATCCAACTTTGGTCCCCCAAGAGTATAAGCTCCTCCTCAGCAAATGGGTTCTTTCCCTCAAGTGATTCTCCTGGGTTCTTGTGCAATACTCTTATGTCCTCAGCAGGTGTTCCAGTTATCCACTGATGCATATTCAAACACATAGCAGCTGCATAGCCTTTATGTCACATGGTGTCACTTCTGCCATACAACCAATGAGAGGAGTGTCAGAAAATGTGCAGATTAGTTTTTAAAACATCACCAATTTAGCAGAGCCCAGTGAACAGAACCCAAATACCACGTACCAAAGGCATCTTTTACTTGTTCTTCCCTGCTTAAGTGTGCAAATCCTTTTTGATGACTTAACATTTTGCATACACCTCCGTTCTAATATGCTTACAGGATAACCTTGCTGTTTTATCTTTGAACATGACTGTCCACTTTCTATTTGAATTTATCAGAGAACACCCTCTGAAGCCATATCATTTTATTAGGTGCTCTTCCCTTGCTTCCCATCCACTGCCAGAATTAAACCTTGAAAATATTTCATTCCTTTTCTTAGTGTCTCTGTAAGTGGAAGGCTATCACTTCTTTCCTTCTTCTGTCTACATAACGCACTTCAACATTAACACCCTAGATAATTGCCTCTGGTTACTGCTTGTCACCCCTTTCTCAGGGAGAGGAAGATATAATGGCATGGTTAATAGACAAACCTGGGTTTTAATTCCTGCTCTCCCCTACTAGTTATCTGTGTAATCTGGCAAACATTATTTTTTGTGTTCAAAACTCAGTAAATTTTATGTGATAAATGGGGATGACAGATTAAATGACAAAATACATGTAGAGAATTTAGCACATAGTAGGCACTCTAAATATTACTCATCTCTGATCCTTACTATCTTTGAACTGAAAACTACAACAATCTCTCAATCCGTACTCCAGCTATGCACAAAACAGCACCTGTTTATCTGTACCAAACATGCCAGTAGGTGATTTTACAACACCATGTGTTCTTTGAGAGTTGTTGCATATGTTTTTGCCTGGCTTTATCAGCAGTTTTGTAAGATTGTTAGGGTTATAATCACCTCCTCTTCCTCTTCTTTTGTAGCCCTTCCAACTCCTAGTTCAGGCTTGAGCTGCAAAGAACAGAGGTAGTGCATCTTAGATCATATAAACTGCCCTTAGATTAAACAAGAGTGTTGCCCCAAGTCTCTCCCCACAAATAACTCCAAGACCCCTTCCTACAGAGAACCGAATGCAGGGGAATGCCACTTGTCCAGAATGACTGCAGTGCTTGCAGGTATATAATTAGTCACTAGTCAGTGTGTAAATACTCTGTAAATTGTTTTATTTGTTAATGTGAAAAGCTCTGTAGAAATACAAGGTATTATAGGAACCAGGGCTGAACAGAGGAGATAAGGTATTGTGGAGCGAGAACAAGTGAGTGAGGTATCAGTGTGTGTCACGTATCCCTCTGAGGGGATGAAGCTTATAGGTTCTCCCCACTTGCTTTCTAAGAGCACTAACTCCCCTGGGTGAAAAATTCAAAGGACAAATTACCACTCTTCTGGGTACCAAAGCCAGTCATAAGCTGAAATTAAATTAAATCATAAAGCCCTACAGGAAACCAAAGGAAAAGTCAGAAATATAAAACCAAGGGAATCCAGAGCTCAGCATGAAATCTTAGAGACAGTACGATGTCCTTGCCTTCCTGTGCTGATGAAGGGAAAATGGAAAACCACCCTGGCACAGGCTTAAAGGACCACCACCACATATTCCTTGTTAAGTAGTTGGTAGTGGCTATTGCAATGATTTCAATTCCAGTGGGGTACTGGAGGGAGGTAGGAGAGAGAACACTAGATGAACTTCCAGGCCTTGTGCTTCTGCTAACTGGCCGGGTGACCTTGAGTTGGCCACTGCCTAATCCGGGCCTGAGCTTCTTTCATCTCTGAGTTGAAAAAGATGAAATCAGAGTGAATGTTTCTAAAATCTATTTTCCCATATCAGCTCAAAGATTATAGTGAACTAATAAAAGCAGGTGTAAAATTTGCCCATTAAAATATAAAAAACTCATTATGTCTTTTCACAGTCACCATCTAAATATCTCTTTAATAAGGGGCCAGGAGATACAGGGGCGACTTTGGAAACAGAAAACTATAAAGTCTTATAAAATAACACTGTGTCCCCACCCTGGTTTCCTCCAGAGAAAAATGAGTGTTTACATGGTGGTTTAGAGGGAAGGTCCCATCCTGTGTGAGGAGTCAAGGAGCCCTTTAAATACCCCAGACTGGCTTCTGAGAAAGGAATTCCACATGCCTGTACTAAAGTAAAAATTCAAACATCTGACTCTCTACAACAGATTGAGGAAGGACTGTGAAAGTGTTCCTTTATTTAATCAATACAAAGCAGGGGCTTTGGTAAACAGGCTGGCGGCTATTCTGCTCCAAATGTGGCACACAGCTCTCAAATAAAGTAAAAGTCCACAAGGCCAATGATGTTTACTAGGGTGCTATATAGTTGAAAGACCTGGGACAGGTCCCAGGTCCAGCATATTAAGCTTAACTCTATCAACTTCCCGGCTAAGCCTGCTCAGCATTTACTGCCATGACAGTATCACAGGGACAGGTAAATAAAATCCTAAAAGGCCAGTGGTCTTTTTCCTTGCTTGGAAGCTGTCCTTGATTTCTGGGCCTGCATGAGTGAGGGATGCAGTAAAGGCCACACATTAGGAATATTCACCTATGGTGGTGTCCAGATCCTTGGATTTCATCGGCCAGTAAAATTTCAAAGGGAAAGAGAGAGACCACCATATGGAGGACAGATCTGACACCATTACTTCACAAAATAAGAACAGCCACTGTCCATGATGATTATTGTTTCATAAAATGATATTTGACAGTAAAAGAAAGGAAGGACAGTGTCTCGAAATAAAGGACAGTCCTTTAAATTGCTTACGTTTAGTTTCCAGACAGACTTACTACATAGCTCTTTCCTTTTCTTGGTAGTCATGAATCAGTGAAAACATTGTCCTGGGCCAGAGCAATCCTTAGACCCGCATTTTGGAAGTCCTGCTCTTTGTAAGATGCTCTTGGAGCTAGAAAGCCCCCTTCTCCAACAAATCCATGCTTAAATTTCTTCAAAGCTAAACTTTAAGCCCCATTTCTACTTTGAAGCTTTTCCTGAATTCTTATGACCATTATGATCTTTTGATCTTTTTCTGTCTGAATTCTTACATCACTTGGAATTTTAATATATAATCTAGCACCTTCATTTTGTGAGAAAAGATTTTGAAATTTTGACTATTTGGTAGATAATTTTGATTTTTAATGGAAAACTTTAAAAGTTTTATTACCAACTGTAGAACCACAAGCTTGACAACTCTGAAAAAAAACCCTGCTTAGGACAGAAAAAGAATATGGAAATCTAGTACAGAGATGAATCATCCATTATTAAAAATGTGTCTGAAGTTGACTGACATCCTTTAAGGTTGACAGTATAGAATCTAATAAATTCTGATCAGTAGACTGATGTGGTGAAATTCTCCAGTAGTACATTACGAACGGGTTACTAGATCCGAAGACTTTAACATTGACTTTTCTCTTCACAAAGCTAAGTAAGCATCAGGACAATCACTTCCCTACTTCTTGGCAAATGACCCCATATTCTCATCTAAATAGAATAACAAGTAATACAATAATAGAAAATTGTCTCAGAGGTCATCTAGTCTATCCCCATGTTTAACAGATGGGGTATCTAAGGCTCAGGTAAATGAAGTGACTCACCCCAAATCCCAAGCAGATCTGTGTTAGAGTTGGGATTTCTACCAAAATGTATGACCTTGTAGGTATTTTAGATATAATAGCCTTAATATCCACATACCTCCAATATACAGTACACAATGCAGTGCCTTAGAGGGATTATAAAGAAGACAAGTTTTTCCCCGTTGCATAGGCTTTCCTTTCTGTTTTCCACACAATGTAAATTCCTCATAATCCTTACAGATTGATTGTTGTATACCAAACTGTGCTGGGTATGACGTAACGTGTTACTTCTACCAGGGGTACTTGTGATCTTACAAGCTAGAGAGATAAGCCAACAAACTGAATCTTTATTCAAGAGATAAGTGAGGTTTCCTGTTTCCTTGAAATCACAACATGTAACCAGTGGTTTACTTCCTCAGTCACCCAAGGTCTTCTGAGTTCGGACCCTGACATTCTTTGGTCCCCTCACCACAATTTCCACAGTCCTAAATATTTAGTGATATTTGTGAATCTATAATGACAATGTAAGGACCCTTCTTCATTTTCCTTTTTGGGACTGGTTTTTTCTTTAACTAAACCCAAAGCCTTCGCCTTTCCACTGAAATACGTCTTTGAATTATTTGAAACATTTTTAGGTATTATTTCCAAAACCACTCATACAGAAATCTGAAAAATGACAACTCCCATTCCTGGAACAAGTATAGCATATAACCTTCACCAATTCTATAAAATTCTCTGACCACAAGTTTTCACATTGTGAAAAAGAAAAAAAATGTTCATCACAAAGTCTGAGGTATCAGAGGGTTGGGACCACACCTTTTAATCTTCCATATGTTACACATAGAGCTTCGTTTCGGACTCTGCCCACGCAGATGCTCAGGAAATGCTCGCTAACTGAAGATTTTTATGATCACTGATAGAAAGACAGCATAAATGCAAAACATGATTTTTCCCTTGCCCCAAGTTACCCAGGAGCATCGTTCTCATTCAGAAATGACCACATTTCAGAAAGTGGGTCTCATAAAACATACAATTTAATGAAGCCATCTGGGAAGGTGATCATCGTACAAATGCAAGATATTGATATTATCTAGCTACTTGGGGAAATACCATGTAAATGAAGGTACAACCCAGCTCCATAATTCAAATCAAGTATTGATGTGCAAGGTCTTTGGATAATGGATTTTGAAGATTGATATTTCTCACAAATCTGAGGCTACTTTTCTCCCGTCCTTTGTAATTTTGCTGTTTTTGCAAAAAAGACTTTTAATTTTTGGAATTATTTTTTTAAACAGGAATCTATCAGTGTCAATTGGGAGTCTTGAAACAGAAACTTTACATCTCTCTTTATCAGGGTTTTTTTTGCTTCCCTTCTTCTGAGCAAGAAATGATGCAAACAGCACAGGCATTTCTTTCCTGCTCCAGGAACTATGCAGAATGTTATTCTGTTTTTCAGCATCCGAGCTGACTCAGCTGCTTTCTTTTCTTTTTTATTCTTTTAGCAGGAAAGTGTGTTCTACTCTTGATATTACCCTGAGGGTTTTTCTGGACAAAGCCACCCAAAGACTCCGGACTCCTTGTTAACCGATTTTAACTCCTTTCTCTGAGAGACAGTTGCTAAAACAATACCAAGTTCAGTCATGCCAGTCATTACAAAATGAACATTCAGCTAGCTCTGGCACTCTCAGTCTTTGATGTGGTCAGGGAGAGGAATAGAGCACTCATTCCACACTTAAGATTCTGCCTTACTACCTCTGCTGAAGGAATTGCCCCTATTGGGGTAGCAGTGGTTGCCCCCACTGTGTAAACCAAAGTTCCTCAGGACTCCCTAGTCTCTGCAGGAAAACAAATGGGATCCAGTGTTTGTGCCTGCTGTGCAGAAACCCCGAGTCCATTTGGACTCATCACACACAAAAAAATATAGTCAATTACAACACTGCTCCCAGAGGTTGGTGGGGATCATGGACATTGTCTGGGGGTATGTATGTTGGTTTTGCTGGTGCTGCGGGCCCCACGGAGTGTTCATCTAGAGAGGATGCCCAGCAAGAACTGGGGACATGGAGGCAGAGAGGTTGTCCCATGCACTTTGCTGGATGATTACTGAGGGGGGATGGATAGGATGCTGGCAACATATCCTCAGTCTTTAATCCTTTTCATATTCACTGGAGAAACTCCTCCTCCCTTTGCTCATCATCTTGCATCCCTAAGTCACAGCCTAGAAGCTAATGTGCCCAGAGCTGAGGGCCAAGGCACCTGCATGCCTTACATCCCAGGAACCAATCTGCATACTCAGAAACAGGGTAAGAAGAATCTGCCAGCCCTCTTCTCCTCCAGCTCTGCCAGACAGTGTCACTGCCCATCCCCAGTGGGAAAGACTCTTCTGAGTTTCAGCCTCATGAGGCTGATAGGTCAAGAGTCTTGAAAGCCATTTAAGCAAATTCATCTAGCAAGTATGGGCCAAAGTACTAGGCATGTGGGTACAAGAAGGAAGAAAGCCCAGTTTGTGCCCTCAGAGAGATGTGCCTGGTAGGCACCTCACAGTAAATTTGACTGTATGGATCTGTTAATATTGTCAACATTATTCTCAATTTTAAGAGCCTCCCAATGTATTTTTCATGTTGTAAAACATGAGAGTAAATTACAAAGGTGATGACAAAATATAGTGTGACCATCCCAAGGGATTCCCTGACTGCAGAGATACCAAGTAGAGGACCAATCCCATCCAAGTAGCTGATGATAACATATGAAGAAGTAGTATGGCAAGGAAAACAGATTTGCTGCAAATAAAAAACATATATACTGGGAAAAAACATTCAATTTCTTGCAAAACATTAGGCACTTATGAGAACTAAACATTTATTTTATAAAGGTACCTTTACATAGGGAAATTAGCCTGATGACCACATGTTTTCTTAGCATTCAGACCTAGGTTACCACAACATGAGAAAACAAAGAAGTGTGACACAATCGCTTCCTTGAGTCACAGTATTGGTGGGAAGATGAGATTTTGCACTGGAAAATTTAAAGGTATATTGATTCACACTGTAAAATATTTTTAAAACCCTTTACCTAATATCTGAAGATCCTCTGGAGGGAGAAAGATGTATGACCATAACCCATAGGTAAAAAAATTGGGCTTAGATAGAGGCTTTTTGTAGTTCATGGTGGGAGGTGGGGCAGTGACAAGGAACTTGAGGTTAGGAACCTGGGAAGCAGTGACAAAGGACTTAAGGTTAGAAACCTGGGAAGCACTGATGAAGTGTTTTTCTGTGCAAACAAAAACCAAAATCTTCTTTGTTCTAAAAATTTCCTCCAAGTGATTTTTTTGTAAGCATCAGAAGTACAACCCAGTAGGGTCTCATACTCTGTCATTAAAATGTATGGAAAATTTTGAGTCAAATATATATTTGTTAAAAAAATTATAAATTGTTTTTCTGATTTTTTTTCATAGCATAACATTCAGACTTGTGGAAAATGATAAAGAGAAAAGCAAAAATCACCCTAATCCTATTACACAGAGATAATCAATATGAAGATTTTGGTGTATAATCTTCTAATCATTTTTCTATGCATATGTATATATATATGTGTTAACATACAGCTGCTTGTAAAAATGAAATCATTTCTCACTACACATACTGCTTTTAATGGATTTTGTACTTAATACCTCATTTTGCATCTCAATTAGCATAAGTTTACATTAGTATAGTGAGTTGAGCAGTGCCTCCAAAATTCATGTCCATCCAGAACCTCAGAATGTGACCTTACTAGGAAATGGGATTTGGTGAAATTTTAATTAGTTAAAAGGTCTCAAGATGAAATCATACTGAATTTAGGGTGGGCCTCAAATCCAAAGACTGGCATCCTTATAAGGAAAAGGAGGGGGAGATCTGGACACCAAGAGACACAGAGAGGGCCACATGAAGACACACTGAAATTGGAGTGGTGCCGCTAAAAACCAGGGAGCACTTGCAGATACAGGAAGCTGGAGCAGGCAGGAATTCTCCTCTAAGCCTCCAGGGGGAGTCTGATCCCACCAGCACCTTGATTTTGGACCTTAGACCTCCAGAACAGTGAGAAATAAATTCCTATTGTTTTGAGCCACCAGGTTTGTGGTAATTTGTTATGGCAGCCATAGGAAACCAATACAGATTAGCATTTTTATTGGCTACATAGTATGTGTTGTATTCCATTCCACCTGGATGTACCACAGAGAATATAATACAATGATGGACATTATTGATGGACATTTAGGTTGTTTCCAGTTGCTTCCAAACAACGCTGCAGTGAACATTCTTGTTCAACTTTACGCCCTTTTATGGGGTGGGAATATAGCTTAATGGTTAACTGTATGGGTTCCAAAACCAAAGTCGGGCTGCCCAGGTTAGACTTACCAGCTACTATACTGAGTAGTAACTTAACTGGACGCTTTGCTGTTATGTGGAAAGATTTTTTTTTCAGTATCTGATATATAGTAAGCACTAAATAAATGTTTTCTATTCATGATAAATTATCAGAGATGTATAATTCATTCTAGATCAAGGAAGAGATACATTTTTCAAAATCAGACGCAATTATAAAAGGTTTAGGAATAAATCTAACAAGCATAGAGTTCACTTTTGTTCACAGGCATACACAGTTTCATGGAAAAATGAGAGTGTGAAAAGCTATGAATACTTTATTTTCTAACATCTCCAACAAAATAAAGAAAGCACATTAGTAATTTATTTTCATTGACTTTGAAAAGGCAGTTGTTAATTGTTTAACACATTGACATTTAAGTCAGGCTACATCTAATTCCAACCTGGTTGTGCCACTTTAAATCTGGGAGAAATTACTAAACTTCTGCGCTCCTCAGCTTTTCAACCACAAACTGAGATTGCTACTCAATCGCATTAGGGTTATTATAAGAGTTAACTGAGTTACTATTGCAAAGAACATGGAATACAGTGAAATAGGGTATTACTACTACTAAAAGAAAAAATAATTCATGTCTAAGTCTAAGAAATAGTCTATTAAACACAGAAGACAAACCTAAGATATTTGCAATCATTTCATAGATAAATAATTAATACAGGTGGTCTGCAAAGCTTTGATCACATACCCCTTAATTTAAAAAAATTGTGCCATGTACTTCCAATATATGTATATTTATTTATTTATTATAAACATGTATGATGGTATTCATATATTCATTAAAAAAACTCAAAAATAGAAATTTCAAAGGGATGAAATGACATTTTTAAAGATCTAGTATGTTCTTTTCCTACTCTAGTGAAACATTTTAAACATTCTCCACCTTGGGATCACACACTCCACTTTGAAGATCCCTGTCCTGTGAGGATCCCCTATCCTCAACTGTGAGATGGTATAGAGCTAGGATGGGCTCAGGGATTTGCTGATCACCCAAATGCACATGGAATTTGCCAGTAAAATATTACTGGAGGGTGCCAATGCCTATCTGTCTGGTAACTTGCTCATTTTTCAAGATTTGGTTCTAAGGCCATTACCTGCATGAAACTTTTCCTGGCATTTCAAGCAGAACTGACAACTACTTCTCTTGAATTCCCCTATCCCTATACAAATAACTAGCATAGCACCTGTAACACTTGACTGCATTTATTAGCTCTGTGTCTTTCTCCACATCTTGACTATTAGCCTCTCAAAAGCAGGGGTTGTGTTGTGTTCTTCATTGATTTGCTAGTCCTTGTAATATCGTAGGTCCTTAATAAATACTTACTAAATGAATGAGCTGACAGAACTAGATAGCAGTGTGGTGCATAAAAATTAGTATGTCCCAGAAGGACATAGGAGAAAAAAGAATGAGATGAAATGCTAACTAGAGCTCCTTCAACATAGGATCATGTTTAATTAGATTGTAATGTCTGACTTGTTCGCAGCACATCTCACAGAATTTCCCAGTGAAGTCTCCAGGTACTGCAAGGGAGTTCTTGGTTGCTTTGCTCCTCTGCACAGCTCTTTCTCCACTCAAAGAGGAGAGGAGTTAGGCCTGGATGGGGATGTTTATGTACTTGCTAATCATATATTTGTTTTCCCTCTAAGCTCAGTTCTGCCTGCCAAGAATAGCTCAGGATGACAATCATTGTCATGCTTTCAGTCAAACAAAGGCTCCAGAAGGACATGGAAAAAGGGAATAAAGCCAGAAGTTTAACATCAACAAGAAAAAGGAAAAAGAATATATAGCCCGCTCCCCATTTTGTGCTATCCTGCCTCAGTATCTTAATACTCCTGTTCCCCTGAAATTGCAGTACTGGGGGTTGGTTGTGACGGGTAAATTTTAAATAGCTACACTAAATAAGAAGGCTCAGTTCCACCCTATACTTAACACCCCTCAAGTCTTTTGTGTTTGTAAATCTCTCTCATCCCCCACCCTTGTCTTTCATGTTATCTTGAAGTGACAACTAGTAACCGTTAGCAATATTAATTTCCACATCTGTTTCCCTACAGCACTGATTTCCAAAATGGGGTCCATGAAATATTCATAGATTGATGGTGAAAGGTTCTATGGTTAAATGTTTGGGAACTTTATGTTTATACAAATTAAACAGATTTCTTTGCAACAGCCCTGCTCATGTCCTTCAATTTTCCAGGAGGGAGCAGAGTTTTCACCCCACAACCCTCTTTTTCTGTAATCATCTGGCCACACTGGTATACCAATTAATATATTTTTTTAAATGCCACCCTCTTGATTTAGGGTTTGTTTAAACTTGAACCTCTTGTCATCACAGACACAAACATTCAGAACTACCTCAGTCATTTGGACTGGCATGCAGTTCTTGACAACACAGAGAAAGCATCGCAAAGAAGCTCTTCCAAATACTCATACAACAAATTTCATTCTTCTTGGGGGCTGACATCTCTGTATCCTGTGGCCTGAAATGCCAATCCTGCAGAAAGAGACAGGCTAGAAAAATAGTCTGGTGGATGGGCAAATGCACTTAGATGGGGCTCCATGGTTTTAGGAACATGCATCTCAGGAAATTTGTGTGTTTAATCCCTCCACAGTTTCTTGTCAGAAGGGGAAATGTCATTTCCTATTGGGGTGCTTTCATGGAGAAGCCTGTTTTTTCTATTTTTACTGCCATGCAACCCCATCCAGAGCCTTCATATTATACACAGCTTTTGTTACACTGTGCTCCCGCCATGAATATCACTTCCTACCTAATTACTACATGTTGTTCAATCTCCTACTAACTGCATGAAGACTACCTTTTCCACCCACTGTAACACTCCCTCATTTCTCTGCATACCCACACCACTTAATGTCTATACCAGAGGTTGGTAAAGCATAGTCCTCCATCCAAATACAGCCTGCCATTGATTTTTGTAAAGGTAATTTTATTGGAACACAGCCATGCTCATTCATATATGTATTGTCTACAGCTGCTTTCTCTCTACAAGGGCAGAACTGAGTAGTTGAGCCAGAGACCATACAACATGCAAGTTTAATATAATTACTATCTGTCCTTTACAGAAAAATTTGCCGAACTCGGGTCTATACCATTTCTTTCCTATTTATTGGATGCTGCCTTGTTTCATGTTGGGACTCATATTTTGATGTTTCTATGTCTTCACAATGAGTTTTTTTTTAATTTTTATTAAGGTGTTATTGATATACACTCTTATGAAGATTTCACATGAAAAATCAATGTGGTTACTACTTTTACCCATATTTTCAAGTCCACACCCATACCCCAATGCAGTCACTGCCCATCAGTGTAGTAAGATGCCACAGATTCACTGTTTGCCTTCTCTGTGCTACACTGTTTTCCCCATGATCCCCCATACCATGTGTACTAAACATTATACCCCTCAATCCCCTTCTCCTACCCTCCCCGCCCACCTCCCACACCCTTCCCATTTGGTAACCACTAGTCCCTTCTTGGAGTCTGTGAGTCTGCTGCTATTTTGTTCCTTTAGTTTTGCTTCATTTTTATACTCCACAAATGAGGGAAATCATTTGGCACTTGTCTTTCTCCGCCTGGCTTATTTCACTGAGCATAATACCCTCCAGCTCCATCCATGTTGTTGCAAATGGTAGAATTTGTTACTTTCTTATGACTGAATAGTATTCCATTGTGTATATGTACCACCTATTCTTTATCCATTCATCTACTGATGGACACTTAGGATGCTTCCATATCTTGGCTATTGTAAATAGTGCTGCGATAAACATAGGGGTGCATATTTCTTTTTGAATCTCAGAAGTTGTATTCTTTGGGTAAATTCCAAGGAGTGGGATTCCCGGGTCAAATGGTATTTCTATTTTTAGTTTTTTGAAGAACCTCCATATTGCTTTCCACAATGGTTGAACTAGCTTACATTCCCACCAGCAGTGTAGGAGGGTTCCACTTTCTCCACATCCTTGCCAGCATTTGTTGTTCTTAGTCTTTTGGATGCTGGCCAGCCTTACTGGTGTGAGGTGATATCTCATTGTGGTTTTAATTTGCATTTCCCTGATGATTAGTGATGTGGAGCATCTTTTCATGTGTCTGTTGGCCATCTGAATTTCTTCTTTGGAGAATTGTCTCTTCATATCCTCTGCCCATTTTTTAATTGGGTTATTTGTTTTTTGGATGTTGAGGCATGTGACTTCTTTATATATTTTGGGTGTTAACCCCTTGTTTGATATGTCATTTACAAATATATTCTCCCACACTGTAAGATGCCTTATTGTTCTGTTGATAGTGTCCTTTGCCATACAGAAGGTTTTTAGTTTGACATAGTCCCATGTGTTCATTTTTGCTTTTGTTTTCCTGGCTCGAGGAGGTGCGTTCAGGAAGAGGTTGCTCATGCTTATATTCAGAAGATTTTTGCCTATGTTGTCTTCTAAGAGTTTTATGGTTTCATGACTTACATTCAGGTCTTTGATCCATTTTGAGTTTACTTTTGTGTATGAGGTTAAACAATAATCCAGTTTCATTCTCTTGCACGTGGCTGTCCAGTTTTGCCAACACCAGCTGTTGAAGAGGCTGTCATTTCCACATTGTATGTCCATGTCTCCTTTATTGTATATTAATTGATCATATATTATTGGGTTTATATCACGCCTCTCTAGTCTGTTCCATTGGTCTATGGGTCTATTCTTGAGCCAGTACCAAATTGTCTTGATTACTGTGGCTTAGTAGTAGAGCTTGAAATTGGGGAGGGTAATCCCCCCAGCTTTATTCTTCCTTCTCAGGATTGCTTTGGCTATTTGGGGTCTTTTATGGTTCTATATGAATTTTAGAACGATTTTCTCTAGTTCATTGAAGAATGCTGTTGGTGTTTTGATAGGAATTTAATTGAATCTGTAGATTGCTTTAGGCAGGATAGCCATTTTGACAATATTAATTCTTCCTACCCATGAGCATGGGATGTGCTTCCACTTATCCATATCTTCTTTAATTTCTCTCATGAGTGTCTTGTAGTTTTCAGAGTATAGGTCTTTCACCCCCTTGGTTAGGTTTATTCCTAGGTATTTTATTCTTTTTGATGCCGCTGTGAATGGAATTGTTTTCCTGATTTCTCTTTCTGCTAGTTCATTGTTAGTATATAGGAATGCCACATATTTCTGCATATTAATTTTGTGTGCTGCAGCTTTGCTGAATTCAGATACTAGATCTAGTAGTTTTGGAGTAGATTCTGTAGGGTTTTTTATGTATAATATCATGTCATCTGCAAACAGGGACAGTTTAACTTCTTCCTTGCCAATCCAGATGCCTTTTATTTCTTTGTGTTGTCTAATTGCTATGACTAGGACCTCCAGTACTGTGGTGAATAGAAGTGGGGAGAGTGGGCATCCTTGTCTTGTTCCTGATCTAAAAGGAAAAGCTTTAAACTTCTCACTGTTAAGTATAATATTGGCTGTGGGTTTGTCATATATGGCCTTTATTATGTTGAGGTACTTGCCCTCTATACCCATTTTGTTGAGAGTTTTTATCATGAATGGGTGTTGAATTTCATCAAATGCTTTTTCAGCATCTATGGAGATGATCATGTGGTTTTTGTCCTTCTTTTTGTTGATGTGGTGGATGATGTTGATGGATTTCTGAATGTTGTACCATCCTTGCATCCCTGGGATGAATCCACTTGATCATGATGGATGATCTTTTTGATGTATTTTTGAATTTGGTTTACTAATATTTTGTTGAGTATTTTTGTGTCTATGTTCATCAGGGATATTGGTTTGTAATTTTCTTTTTTTGTGGTGTCTTTGCCTGGCTTTGGTATTAGAGTGATGCTGGCCTCATAGAATGAGTTTGAAAGTATTCCCTCTTCTTCTTTTTGGGAAACTTTAAGGAGGATGGGTATTAGGTCTTCACCAAATGTTTGATAAAATTCAGCGGTGAAGCCATCTTGTCCAGGCATTTTCTTCTTAGGTAGTTTTTTGATTACCAATTCAATTTTGTTTCTGGTAATTGGTTTGATTAGATTTTCTGTTCCTTTCTGGGTTGGCCTTGGAAGATTGTATTTTTCTAGAAAGCTGTCCATTTCTTCTAGGTTATCCCATTTATTAGCATATTATTTTTCATAGTATTCTCTAATAATTCTTAGTATTTCTGTGGTGTCCATAGTGATTTTTCCTTTCCCATTTCTGATTCTGTTTATGTGTGTAGACTCTCTTTTTTTATTGATAAATCTGGCTAGGGGTTTATCTATTTTGTTTATTTTCTCAAAGAACAGCTCCTGCTCTCATTGATTCTTTCTATTGTTTTACTCTTCTCAATTTTATTTATTTCTGCTCTAATCTTTATTATGTCCCTCCTTCTAATGACTTTGAGCCTCATTTGTTCTTCTTTTTCTAGTTTCGTTACTTGTGAGTTTAAACTGTTAATATGGTATTGTTCTTCTTTCCTGAGGTAGGTCTGTATTGCAGTATACCTTCCTCTTAGCACGGCCTTCACTGCATCCCACAGATTTTGCGGTATTGAATTATTGTTGTAATTTGTCTCCATATATTGCTTGATCTCTGTTTTTATTTGGTGTTTGATCCATTGGTTATTTAGGAGCATGTTGTGAAGCCTCCATGTGTTTGTGGGATTTTTCATTTTCTTTGCATAATTTATTTCTAGTTTCATACCTGTGTGGTCTGAGAAACTGGTTGGTACAATTTCAATCTTTTTGAATTTATTGTGGCTCTTTTTGTGGCCTAGTATGTGATCTATTCTTGAAATTGTTCCATGTGCACTTGAGAAGAATGTTTATCCTGTTGCTTTTGGGTGTAGAGTTCTGTAGATGTCTGTTAGGGCCATCTGTTCTAATGTGTTGTTCAGTGCTTCTGTCTCTTTACTTATTTTCTCTCTGGTTGATCTGTGCTCTGGAGTGAGTGGAGTGTTGAAGTCTCCTAGAATGAGTACGTTGCATTCTATTTCCCCTTTTAATTCGGTTAGTATTTGTTTCACATATGTAGGTGCTCCTGTGTTAGGCATATAGATATTTATAATGCTTATATCTTCTTGTTGGATTGACCCCTTTATCATTATGTAATGTCCTTCTTTGTCTCTTGTTACTTTCTTTGTTTTGAAGTCTATTTTGTGTGATACAAGTACTGCAACTCCTGCTGTTTTCACCCTATTAGTTACATGAAATATCTTTCTCCATCCCTTCACTTTTAGTTTGTGTATGTCATTGGGTTTAAAGTGAGTCTCTTGTAGGCAGCATATAGACAGGTCTTGTTTTTTTTATCCATTCAATGACTCTATGTCTTTTGATTAGTGCATTCAGACCATTTACATTTAGGGTGATTATTGATAGGTATGTACTTATTGCCATTGCTGGCTTTCGATTCGTGGTTACCAAAGGTTCTAGTTTCACTCCCTTAGTATCTAAGAGTCTAACTTAACTCACTTAATATGCTATTACAAACACAGTCTAAAGGTTCTTTTTTCTCCTCCTTTTTGTTCCTCCTCCATTCTTTATATATTAGGTATCATATTCTGTACTCTTTTTCTATCCCTTGATTGACTTTGGCAATAGTTGATTTAATTTTGCATTTGTTTAGTAATTAACTGTTCTACTTTCTTCGTTGTGGTTTTATTACCTCTGGTGACCGCTATTAAACCTTAGGAACACTTCCTTCTATAGCAGTCCCTCCAAAATACACTGTAGAGATGGTTTGTGGGAGGTAAATTCTCTCAGCTTTTGCTTATCTGGAAAATTTTTAATCCCTCCTTCAAATTTAAATGATAACCTGCCAGATAAAATATTCTTGGTTCGAGGCTCTTCTGCTTCATTGCATTAAATACATCATGCCACTCCCTTCGGGCCTCTAAGGTTTCTGCTCGGAAGTCTGATGATAGCCTGATGGGCTTTCCTTTGTAGGTGATCTTACTTCTCTCTCTGGCTGCTTTTAATAGTCTGTCCTTATCCTTGATCTTTGCCATTTTAATTACTGTATGTCTTGGTGTTGTCTTCCTTTGGTCCCTTGTGTTGGGAGATCTGCACACCTCCATTTCCTGAGAGACTATCTCCTTCCCCAGATTGGGAATATTTTCAGCAGTTACCTCCTCCAGGACACTTTCTATTCCTTTTTCTCTCTTCTTCTTCTGGTACCCCTATATTGTGAATATTGTTCTGTTTGGATTGGTCACAGAGGTCTCTCAATATTCTTTCATTTTTAGAGATCCTTTTTTCTCTCTGTGCCTCAGCTTCTTGTATTCCTCTTCTCTAATTTCTATTTCATTTATCCTCTCCTCCACCATATCTAAGCTACTTTTAAAACTTTCCATTGTATGTTTCATTTCTGATATTGTGTTCTGTAATGATTGGGTCTCCGACCAGAATTCATTCCTGAGTTCTTGAATATTTTTCTGTACCTCCATAAGCATGTTAATGATTTTTATTTTTAAATCCCTTTCAGGCAGATTCATGAAGTCAATTTCATTTGAATATTTCTCAGGGGTTGTATTCATAATTTTACTTTGAACCAGTTTCCTTTGGTGTTTCATATTTGTATATGGCGACCTCTAGTGCCCAGAAGCTCTACTCCTTGGAGCTGCTCAGCCCCTGAAGCAATGTCGGGGGTCACAGGGGAGCAGTATTGGTGCCTGGGGGAAGGAAAGATCTGTTTCCTGCTTCCTGGCTGCTATGCCTCTCTCCACTGCCAGAACCAGTGGGCCAAGCACACAGGTATAAGCCTCTGTGCTTTGCGTTTGTAGTTGCTATAAACGGGGCTTCCCTCTGCCTGGCCTAACACCAGGGTAGGGATTGCTGAAATGCGAGCCACGTGGGGCTGGCCACGAGAATGGCTCAGTAGTCTGTGTATCATGGAGGGGGTCCTTGGAGCTCTGTAACCAGCCAGGGAGCTGGAGCTCCAGAAGATCATGAAAGTTCCCAACCTGCTGGGCAGAGTGCACCTGGACAATTTTGTCTACCTGTCCTTTCTCCTGAGCAGTAAGCTCTGTGCAATCCTTGCCCCTTTAGCAGCCCTCTTGCTGTTAAGAAGTCTCTCAGACTGCCCACCTTTCTTTTGTCCCAGAGCAGCCAGATATGGATCCTTGCTTTCCACAAGCAGCTGGAATCTCAGTCTCTCCAGGTATTCTGCCTCTCTTAGCTTTCCACCGCCCTAATCAGGAGAGTACCATGAAAACACCATGATCCTAGATCAGATCTTCAGAGTTAGGTATTCAGCAATCCCAGGCCTTCAATTCCTCCCCACTCCATTTCTCTCCCTTCGGCTGGTGAGCTGGGGTGGGGGAAGGGCTTGGGTCCCGCCAGGCCACAGCTTTGGTACGTTACCCTGTTCCGTGAGGTTTATTCTTTTCCCCAGGTGTATGCAGTTTGGTGCAGTCCTCTTTCCTGTTGCTCTTTCAGGAGTAGTTGTATTAATTATATTTTCATATTATATGCTGTTTTAGAAGGAAGCCTCTGTCTCGCTCACACTGCCATCTTTAATCCTCCTTCGGTTCCAGTCCACAATGGGTTTTTAAGCCCACTGAAGGCAGGTTCTATGATTTGTACTATTTTTGAATCCTTTGTAACATGTAGCTCAGAAATATCAATAAACATTAGCTACCTTATGGATTTTTTTTAATTGATTTTTTTTTTGAAAGAACACAGTTTACCCAAATTCTCCATAAGATATTTCTGGCAACAAAAGGAGAGAGTAAACAATATCATGTTGTTTTCATACCATGTCAGTCTAGTATTTATGGTGGGAAGTGGGCACAGGCTGTTTACATCGATGAATTTTCTCCCAAAGTAAAATAAACCTCAAAGCGGTAGTCATATATTTCTTCCTAGTAGCCTGGAAAACATTACACTTTCTATATACAAATTACATGAACTTAATACTTTTCCCACCTACTATGTACTGGTTATACTAAGCCACAACACTTACACAGCACACACACATACGCATGCATACACATGCACACACCCATGCACCCACTCTACTGAAGGGCTCTGTTAGTATTTGCAGACAGAATGTGGGCTGGAAAAAACTCATCAATACAGTTCTCTGATGGCCATCACACTGATCTTCATAATGGACACTTGGTGGAATGTATGGCCTGTCTGAGACCTGTGGTCCCAGACCTGTTTTAGTGCTGTAGGTTGTTTAGATAAATGAGCTTCTGATGGATCAGACTGGAGGGGGAAAGAAGCTCTTTGTCCTTATGACCTATTCAGAAAACTTCTCTGGCTAACGTTTGTCAGGGCAAATGGAAATCCTAAGCTGAAAGTGATGAAAATGGCCTCTTTTCAAAAGCCAACAAAGAACTCCATATTATTAGCAATTTTTATACACTCAAACAGGATGAAATTAGCCACTCAAAATGCTTGTTTAATTGCTCAGTGCCAGGAGGTGGGTCCAGTGTTGTGTCATGGTTGACACACACGTATCTACATTCTCATGGCTCCAAGTAGTTGTATGTGCTGAGCTGAATTACTGGTTTGTGTAAACCCACTTACAATTTGTTGTCTGTCCATGAATACAACTGCCCTGAAAAAGGAAAGGAGACACTGTCAGAGCTCTCCAGCTCCACCACTTCCATTCGGGCTGGCTCATCTTTGTTTCTGTATAAATGTGAAGACTGACTTGGAGTTAGATGTGATGTGATCTTCCTCTGCTCTGGCCTGGTTGGTAGCCCAACCAGAAGGAGTCTGATTTTTCTATTATGAAATTACAGCAGCAGATATGTGTGAATCTATAGAAAGTAGCCTTTTTATAATACTAACAATTTTCTGTAGTTACAATTTTCCTGATGTCTACCAGTTGAGAGATGATAGGACTTATTTGTGGAATTTACACTCTAGTGGTTTGATAAATATATAACATGTTGAAGAGGAGTTTTGTGAAAAGTAAACGTTATTCATCAGAGCTTTAGTTTCTCTTACATTTTGCTTTCAGCTAAGTGATATTATAAGTTGTTTGTTTGATTTTTATTTATTTTTCATTTATTTGGCTTTCTTTCTAGATCCTTTACCTCACTGAATCTAAATAAGAACAGCACTTAAGCAATCCTAAATATAGCATGGGGGAAATGTGTGTATCCTTTTCTTTATATTGTCTTTTGTTCACACACTGAGGGCTGTGGAAGGCAAAATGTGGCGAGGTGTTATTTTATTGCATGTTTAATGCTTATCAGTAATTTTTTTCCCTCTGACCTTCTGCCTCAGACAATTAATTTTCTTGAACTACTCATGCACTAGAAGATCATGAGGGGGGAAAAATAATGTTAGTACTAGTGAATAGAATCTTGGAAGAAAAGCTGAGCAATTATTCAAAGACCTAATCTTATCTCTTGTTTCATTTTTATATCACAAGTCTACATTTAAAAGTATTAGATATACTGTTCTGCTGTCCCACACCTTCAAACCCCAGTAAATAAATGCTGCTAAGTGCCACCAGGACTGAAAGAGCTTGTAATGAGAAGTGTGAGGAGATATGTGCTCCATTCATCATTCTGTTCAGTCCAATATTGAGGCTCTCGTTATCAGCAGGATTCGTGGCAGTGTCATCATGGCTGGCATAAATCTTCTGTCAGTGTGGGTCGGACTGATGCCCTATTAAAACTCTGCTTTCACCTAATCACAGAGTGACCTTTCGATGTCTTTAATTAACCTCTGACCTGAACCATGCCAATGTCCTGTTGGTAGGTAAATCTATGGCATGACATTTGCCTGTGACACTACATTTGTCTCAGTTGAATCATCATACCTTTCAGATTATGGCTTGAATGAAATACAGTTGGGATCCCTGCTAATAGTTGGATTAATTTTTAAAAGGTTAGAACATAATATTTTCCTCTGAGCTCCCAGTGATATCTTTGCAGACATTTCTCCCTGGGGAGTAGGGGTTCCCCATTAAAGTAAATTCAGGTGAGTCTTCAACTTCACCAATACTGTCGTCTTTTCTACCCAAAGTTGTTCCTTTTGAATGGCCTGAGGAGCCAGAAGCATTCTAGATCCTATGGGTGACCAGGGGGTAAAAGCTTTAAAATATGATCTATCCTCACTTGTCCAAAACAAGAGAATTCATCAGTGGCAAGGGAAAAAAGAAAGAAAGAGAGAGAGAGAGAAGGAAGGAGGGAGAGAGAGGATGGATAGAGGGAAAGAGAGGGAGGGAGAAAGGGAGGGAGGGAGGAAGGGAAGGAAGAGGACTTTCATTTCATTTTGGGAATGTGCTTTACTAATCCATAATATGCCATGTGCCTCAGGTCCTGAGACTTCTTGGAATAATTAAAATCTCATTCCTCCACTAAGAGGAACCCCGTTAGTGTCCTTTTACCTGAACTATCACAAATGCAAAATATTTATGAAGATATACACTTACCTTATATACAAATGAAGTTATTAACTGATCAAGTGGTTACTGATTCATTTAAATTGAGTAGGTCTTTTAAAATGGCAAGTTGTGATTGGCCTGTAAATCATAACATTATATGAATAACACTAAAGTTGTGAGCTCCCTAAGATTTATCTAATGTTCAAATCATTCAAAAGCCCCACAAAGGGCTTAGACTAGATGATCTCTCAGGCTTTGTCAGTTGTAAAAGTCTATGTATGATTCAGTGTCTCAATATTACAAATTCTGGGTTTATTGAGTCTGAATCAAAGGGTTTCCTGTCTTTAAAATACAATTTAAAAGTTATATTGTAGAGACTGTAGGAGCTGGAAAGTTTTCAAGTGTCCCACCTGCCTTTGCCCTCCTGCCAGCTTCTTCCTCCTCCCTGGACCTTTGTTGCCTCCCCTGTATGGTGAGGATAATAATACCTTCCCGTAGAATTGCTTTGAAGATTAGAGAAAATGTACATATAGCACCTAACTGTGTCTGGCATACCGTGATGCTCAATTCATTATGTATGCTGGTGGATCCATGAGTATCTGCAGCATTTGCCATAGATATTACCCTTTAGGCTGATACACTAGATCTTTTTGATACACTTGATCTTTTCCTTCCAAAATTATGTAACTTAATAGTTAACAACTTTGGAGTCACCCCTGGATTCAAATACATGCCCTATCAACAAGTTACTATTATATGATCATGAATAATTTACTTAACCTTCTACAACTTCTCATTTATAAAATAGGAAAATAATTGTACCTAATTGATTGACCTAATGAGTGAGAATGCATGAAAGGCACCATGTCTGATTTTGCTCCATATGTTTTTTCCCCAGGTACTAGCATAATACCTGGCATAGAGAAAACACTCAATAAACACTAAGGTTGGGTAAAATTATTCTACTATTTAATTATATATTAATATTACCTATATGTTTTCTATCATCTTCTTCTTCAATAAACTTGTTGTATTTCTATCTCATATCTTCTTTAATTTAGCAGTAGTAGTTACAGATTTTAACAAAAGTGGGTTTCGGTTAGATGCTAGACTGAAGTGGGAAGGGATGTCTGCTAATGATATCATCTGTTCTGCTTAATTATTCATTTATTTAAGAAGCATTTACTGAGCACCAGTTATGTGTCAGGCTCCAGGGATATGATATGAAGCTAGAAGACATGCAGTTCCTGCTGTTCATAGAGCAAAGAGTTGAGAGAGAGACTGATGCTAATCAAAGAAGGACACTAATAAATGGACAACTGTATAGCTTTGCCAAGGACCATGAGGAGAGATACACAGCTCTGTGACAGGGCTTTGCCATAGTCAGGGAAGTGAGTTGAAGCCTGAGGGAGGAAAAAGAAAAAAAGAAGCCTAACCACATGGGGGGTTTTATGCCATGCTATGAAATTTTTTCCTAGATTTATAGGAATTAGGGGATGATGCATGATGAACTTTGTGTTTCTTAAGGCTTACATGATGACCATGGAGAGAGAATCAGAGAGAGACAGGGGCGTAAAGAGAGATGTTAAATGTTAATGGTTTGCATTTTGTTGTATAAAATGCCAAAGGATTGTCTCCAATGTGATTCTTTCTTTGAATTTCAGAAAAAGGTTAGGTTGATGCCTTTTTCATAGGCACCAAAAGAGTGGAGGAAGAGACACCCCCAAATATGTAAACCTTTTCTTTCACAGTTAGTATCCATACTTGGAACCAAGGGATAACATGTAAGACTCTGAATTTATTCTTCTCATCTACTGCTTTTCCTTTAACCACAAGAGCACAAGGCTGTCCATGTTTACTGCCTGATATTATGGCAGTCAGCCGCCGTCTAATTGGAGGTTTGCCTGCCAAGCCAATGACCTAGCCTCATAAAACCTCACTGGTTATTATGCTGATGGGGCTGAGTTACAGTGCAAAGATTTAGAGTTATGAAACTCACCTCTAAATCTTAGGTCCAATAAGGACAGAATGAAGAAAACCACCTATGGCTAGAGAGCTCTCATGGCCACCAACCTCTTAAAAAAGGTAAGGTGAGTTTATTCATATTTCCTCCTGCAATTATTTATTCAACTCTTATTATGTGGCAGATACTTCCTGAGTAGTAAATGGTGAACTAAGCCCAGATTTGAGGGGGACATGAGCTATATCACATGATTTGAAGGGAAGGGTTAACACTTAAGGATCTACTGTATAGTTGGTATTTTATACAGATTATCTGATATGGTCATCAAGACAATGCCACAAAACAGAAATCAGATCTCCACTTTAGGAGAGTTAGGATTTGAACCTAGGTCCATTGACTGTAAAGCCCTTAACCTTCCATTACACCGTGCTATTCACCAAAAAGGAGCCCCTTGGCAGAGATAGCTCCCCAAGAAGGGGATGCTGCCAAGATTCACCCTCTGCCCAATGTCCTTTCTTTAAAACCACAACAGTTTGGGAATCTCAACACTATTGACATTTAGGACTAGGGTAGTTCTTTGCACTGAGGGGCATTCTGTGACTACAGGGTGTTTAGCAACACCTCTGGCCTCTGCATACTAGACGCGAGTAGCACTTCAACTGTGATGACCAATGCTGTCTCTGGACATGGCCCAGTGTCCCAAGCGTAATCACCACTGGTAGAGAACCACTGGCAGAGGATAAGGCAAGAACCCAAAGAACTGAGCCTTGAGGTCCACCAACACTCAAAAGCAAGGTAGAGGAAGAGAAGCTATGGTGAATAACTGAGAAGAGACTTTCAATAAAGAAAGGGTTGCCAAAGTCAGCTGTTCCAGAGAAGTTATGTAAAATGAAGGGGGGAAAAAAATCTTTGAATTTGGTGAAGAGGTTCTTGGTGACTTCAGGGATGAAGTTTTGGACCATCAGGGGAGGAGGGGGCAGGAGCCTGGGGGTGGACAATAAGCGGATGCATGGACTAGAGTTAGTGAGAGTGAACTGTTCCTTCAATAAGTTTGAGAATGCTGTAGATGTGATGCAGTGCAAACTCTGGGGCCAAGATTTAAGAGTATGTAGGCTCCTAATTTCTGTGTCTTTGGATGCTGTCTCTGGGAGCCCCAAGCACCCATATAAGAAGTCCAACCACTCTGAGACCACCATGCTGTGATCACAGTCTCAACTGAAAGCCGCCTTCCAGCGATCCCTGCCAGGTAGCAGACATGCAGTTGAAGACATCTTGGAGCTTTTAGACCAGCCCACACACCAGCTGAATACCATGGAGTGATATAAGTCAAAGCTACTAGGAGCTGAAGTGCCCAGCTGTGCCCTGCTTACATTCCTGAGCCACAAGAGAATGAGATACTATAAAATGGAAAGTTTTAGGATAGTTTGCTAGCCAGCAATATATGCCTGGACCAGACTGCAGTGCTAACCCCACCTGCCTTCTCCCAGCCATGACATAAGGAAAAGGGATGATGGACTAAATGCCATCCTGTCCCCACTGCTCTGAGAGTAACTCCTGAAGATGAGTCTTGTGCCATTAGCATGTGATGGCCAAGTACTTAGACTCTAGAGACACATAGACAAGTTTAATTCTCAGCTTCTCTGCTCCCTAGCTGTGCAGAATAGGGGTTAACAAAGGTCTTATTCAAGGAAGTGTCAAGATTGAGTGAGATGCATTTATATAAAGCTCCTAGTGCCTGGCACAACAAATGCTTACTAACTGTTAGCTCTTATTTAAACAGTGAGTTTTTCCACCAAGGGATAGCAAATCATCACATTCTTTAAACCCTGGCTTTGACTTCGTAGAAATTTATGCTAAACTTCATCCTTCCCAACTAGCCAGACTAATGGGGCTTTCTCCTCTCATATTCTGCTTCTTCTCAACCACAACCACAAGTCTGTTCCTGTTGGTCTTGTGGCTTCCAACCTCTGGTTTTCACTGTGTGACCTACCGACCTGCACACACAAACACACACACACAGACAGGCACACACATACACACCAAGAGAATGCCTGTAGACCACAAGTTGTCCTGTGGGAAATATATGAACGGATTGACTGCTGAATGTCTTTTTAGCAGCCACAAATAATTCAGTTCCAATTTGTGTGATATGTGAATCATTCCTGTTGGAAATAACTAGGAAAAAAGAGAGAACTAGGTGTTGGGAACAGAAAAGAAAGAATAAAGTAGAAGGCAAAGGAAGAATAGATGTTTTTGTAATGAAGCATTGGGAACTCTGAAAACAAAGTGAAAAAAATAAGAAACCTATTTCTCCCAGGAAACAAAGGACTAAGTTGTATATAAACAAGGCCAAGGGCAGAGCTAAGGCTATCATCTGGGCTACAGGGTGGATATTTCAAATACACCAAACTAGCTACGAAGAAAACCAAAAGTTTATTCCATCCCAGGCACCCAAACTATTCCACATTTCTGATCCCACAGGGTTATCCAGGATCTTAGGGGTGGGAGTTAATAATTCTGAGTCATATCATTAATAAACATTGAACATTTAGGACAAGACACAGAGAAAAATACTTCCTAGCTTGCATATTATCTAAAAACTCAATTTACAAATCCCATTGATTTTCTCCAGGAGGGAATTCCTTCACAGTTGCTAAAAAGCAACAGGTTTTAAGATAAAATTAATTGTACAATACCCATTGTAACTAATTCAAAGGGGAAAATGTCACCAGAAATTTATTTAGTGTACTTTTTACTCTTTTATCTTCAGAAACATGAAACTATAAGGTGAGTGACAACCTTTGACCCTTGGCCCCAATCTTCACATTGTCAAAAGTTGCTTATCTCCCATGGGTTTTTTGAGAAGAGGACTGATTGTCATTAGTGTGTGTGGAGGGCACTGGGCAGAGGCAGCCAGACTGGGAAGAGATGGGTTTCAACAGAAGGGTAGCCCATAGCCTGGTCCTCCATTGGGATACTTCCAGTGCCGTGGAAATAGGATGACTCTGTAGAATTAAATGGATTTGATGCCTTTTGGGTTAAAGTACTTAGAATGTGTCTGCCTTTCTGAGAACTATTCCTTGAGACCACAGGGCTCAGAGCCATGGACCAACTGCTTCATATTTGCAGAGGTTCCTCTGAGCATTAAAATGAATCTGCTCAGCCCCATTGAGACCTCCCTCCTGCAAGCCAGGGCTCTTCTGGGCGGGGACCCAGTGTGAGTGGGAAATGGGGGGAGGAGGAGCCACATCTCAGAGAGGGCCAAAGATTTAGATTTCTGATACTTTCTCTAGATAGAATTATATAAACACTATACTTTTTGAGTGTTAAAATACTCATTTTTAAAATGTAAACATTTAGAATCTACCTCATATGTGCACTCTGTTCTGGCATCGGGTATATCTGGATGCTCAAAACTGGGAGTGGGCTGCATTTTCTTCATTTCTCAGAGGGACCTTTGACTATAAAGTCCTTACCCTTTCATTACACCATGCTGTACCTACAGCTCTTTCCCCCAAATACTGAAAGTTCTCAAATGCAGGGAGCTAGTCACATGCTAGGCTGAAAATGGGGGTGATAAGTGAATTTGTGGTAGATAAATGCAGGTTTAGGAAGATGCTAAATTCCATTCAGAAGGTATACCCCTCAAGAACTCAGGCTCCGTCTTTCATCTCTGTATCCCTAATTCATAGTACAGTGCTTGAAACACAACAGAAGCCCAGTGCATGTGCGCTGAGCAGGTGAATGAATAAATGAATGAACAACACTAGCCTGGACAGATTATTCTTTATGCAATATATGATACTGTCAAATTCAACTGCCTGCAAGGGAATCATTTGTCTACAGAGTAGGCAAATTTTCAATCCGAAGCTGACTTCAAGCCATTGTTCAGACCATGTGCCCAGCTAAAGGAACATAAATGATTCTTAATATCCTACCAAAGAAAGCATGAGTGGGAGAAGGAAATCTTCGGCTGGAATATCAGAGCATATTCTAAGACCAAAAAGAAATTCCTTTTAGAGTGTCAATTATTTGGGATTACCTGTGCCTGGGTCACAGCCCATTGATGTGGATAATCAAGAATTGACTGCACATGTGGATATTAAGCCTGCTTAGATGCAGGCATCCCCTAGTGGCCTGGTCACAGCCCCCACCACACAGGAATGGAGGTGTAAATCCACAGCAAAGCCAGAGGAAGGGACCTTCTACTAATACCCCCAAAGATTAGGGTTTCCCCCAGAGCTTTAGGAATGAACTGAGGTTTGTTATGAACTCTCCAACCAGAGCAAAGGTTAGTGGGAGTGACGGCGTTGTAGAAGAATCAGGAATTATCTATGCCAGTTGCCTTGTCCTAATTACTACGACTTTAGGATGCCTGCTTAATACATACATGTATTAAAAGTAGGGCCAACACTGAGCAAAGATGAAGAGTGTGGAATTTTGCTTTGGGGACAGCTGTCCCTTGTCCTCACTGCTTTGTCTCTGGCACTTAGCTTCTACTTGGTTCCATTAGCTGCTCCAGGTGTTGTCCTTCCAGCTTCCCCTGGGGATGATCTGCAGGCTCTCCCCCTGTCCCATAACCAATTTCCTGCTCCACACTCTGTTTTGCCAGGGGGGCTGCCCTCAGCTCACAAAGGTTAAAGCTAGGATAATTTGATAAATTAACCTCGGCTTTCAGATTCGTGTGTTAATGGGCACTCTTTTCTAACAGTTTTCAGAAGACCTTTCCCTATTTGTGTTGATCCATATAATGGAATGGTTCAGAAGGAAAGCAGCTTCAGGTGGGGTTAGGTGAGGTCAGCCAGAGAGAGATTTTGGAGTCTGTGAACTCTGGCTTTCCAGACACTTCTGGCTTCCCCTGGCTGAATCTGTCAACAGAGATGGGTGACAATCAGGATCTTCTGTATTGAGGGGTGAGTCTGAGATGTCACTTGCTATTTTTCTAACCCAGAGGGCTCCTGAGGGCATTTTAGAGGTTTCCTACTTTATTATTCTAGTTTCCTGGGAGTGTTTAAGCAAAGACAAAGGAGGACAATTTGAAAATTATGCATAGCATCATAATCAATACAGAGGGAGGGACCTGCCATGAACCAGAGTCTGTGACCCTTTCTACTGAGGGAGGGGACATACAGACAGTCTGCCCCTGTGGCTGATATTTCTAAAGGAGTCCTCAGCCTCACCAGAAAGAGTGGGATAATTTATAGGTTAACATTTTCTTTTAATGTGGATAGCATTTTCCTCATTTACAGTTAATTAGGTTAAGCATGCATGGGGAGCGAGGGAGAAAGGCTTTTAGCGATGCTCTAAGTGATTAGTAATTTGAATAAAGATCCTTTGAAAGACAGAGCGCTGGCTCAGGTTAAACAGGCTCTCTTCCTAAGTGCTCCAACCGGCCTGCTCTAGTTTGGAAGATATTGTGGAAGATAAAGCACTAAGATAAAAAAGATACAGAATGGGCTAAATATTTTAAACAGGTTTTAAGCCTTATGGAAGTGTGATATAAGTGACTTTGAGACAAATGGCTGAAGGCAGAACAAACTGGATATTTAATATCCTGAGAGTCACCATATTGAGCTTTGGCCCTTGAGTCACTCCAACTTGCCAGGACCCAGGATGACGTGGCAACGATGAGCAAGTGTGGATAAAGTGAAGGTTCCTGTGGCCAGGATTTACACCTGGCCCTGGTAGGCTAGCTCACTACACATGTGTGGGAAATACATTGCTATTGACTCTATATAAAAAGCTCTGCCCAGTGCTCTGGGCGACATGGTGGCATGACTGCAAGGCTGCAGGAGAGCAGAGGACAGAGACTGGGACAGGTGCAGGGATGGAGAGGCCCAGAGGCAGAGACTGGCTTGCTGCCTGCAGATGCGCTCTGGGTGGACGGGATTCTAGTGATTGATCATCCACTGTGGGAATAAAGTTGGGTATAAACCCTTTCGCCCAAGAACGTTCCATTGTCATTTTTTGGTCTCATTGAATTCCTGGTGAACTTGTCCAGGGCTGAAACCCACTGACAAGACAACCTTCAGAAGCATCCTGTTTTGAGTTCCAGTTCCTAGTTTGTAAAATGGAGTAACAGGAGCACCCAGCCCCAATCATGGTGTTGTCATTATGATTAGAGAGAATGTTATGTATTTCACTTAGCAACTTGTGGACACCAATGGGTTAATAACCAATATTGTTAGAAGACCAACACCATCCTTCCTTTGTCTAACTGAATCAAACATGTTGGGCATGTTTTTCTTGTCTTGTTCCTTCAAGCAATCCCGACTTTTAGGTTTGTGGCAGCTTTCTCATGCAAACAAGGTGAAACACCTTATGTACACAGTTTTCCCTAATGCTAATCCAACTGGAAGAGTTCCAAGCTTTGTTTCCTTAATAAAAATTTTCAACAAACAAAAATATAAGCAACAGAAAGTCTTTACCACAGTCTGCAGGATATCATTTGTTTCTATCACACTGCATCAGCTTCAGGCATCGGTAGCATGTCAATGAGCCATCATGTCTGCGCAGACAGGCGAGCGTGTGGTGTCATGCAGACGGAGGCCAGGAAACCTCAGTCTGGCCTTGCTTCATCACCCCCTACCTGAGTGGCCCATGGCTGGTTTCCAGACTCTCTCGAGCTCTGTATCACTCTCCAGAAAATGAGGACTGTCTTCATGAAATAAATACAATAATTTACATGAAAGGATTAGAAGTCTCAGTCACGATGCAAAGTTTTAATGGCCTAAAAGGACTGCTGGCCACCCACATTCCTGTAGCTGGCTTCTCACTCAGCTCGCTCTCCTTTACCAGCCTTCTGGTGAGGGGATCGATGGGATTTTCAGTGGAAAGAGTGGGCTTTGAGGCCAGGTAATGAAAGTAAAATAAGGATCAAGAGGGCCTAGCATGTAAAGAGTATGGAACAAGTTTTAGTTCCTCTCCTTCCAACAATCAAATAGGAAGTGGTAGACTTTCAAGTCCCCCTTGCCCCACTCCATGAATTCTCATGTAGGCCCTTGAAATAGGAAAAATATTTTTAACTCTCTCTTACAGTCACACATGCATGCACCCAAATACAATACACACACACACACACACACACACACACACACACACACACACACCACGCCTAGCCTGCATCTCCCTTCTCCCACCTTCTCCACTTTCCCTAGAAATGAAGCCTGCAAGACTGAGGCCCTGACAAGAGGAGGCCATTTAAAGGTAGTGTGCAGACCCGAGTGGGGAGGGGTCAATGTCTTCCAGATTCTCAGCCGCCCCATTCCCATCAGGCAGCTGGCCTGCCGAGGAGACGGTGATTCCTTTTTCCATTGTTTTAATTGAATTCTAATTGAATGTATGGCTGGAGATGCCTTAAATGGGCTCTTTTTTTCTGGTTAAATTTCCTCAGGGAGTGTACCCCAAGACCTCTCTCTTTGTGATAACTTATTCTGGACAGCAGAGTCAGGGTCTATTTATTACATCTCCCAACCACCCCACTCCAAAGCCCAGGCAGGAGGGGCCCACCACAGTTGCTGATGACTTGAGAATTACTCAAGTGTGAACTGTTTCACTGTCTGTCACTTTGCTCATTAGGCAAGTGAGAAAATGTATCTACGGCTCTCTCACGGTCCTCATTAGCTTAGCGGCACATTTTTACTTCCCTTATTTGTTTTAAAGATGAATGCGTAAGAAACAGTATTCAGTCGGTGTTCCTCAGTATAATTTTAAGAAGCAAAAGCCTGGATAATCTTATTATCTTCCCAATAATTGTGTTGTTCAGACGATAAGAATAGGGTAATTGCCTCTACTGCATTTCCAGCCAGGGTATGGGGGTATAACTCTCGTAGCTGTAGCAAGGATTGAAGTCTTCAGCATTGGGGTGAGGCTACGGGGTATTCAGAAAGATAGTAAACAGATACACCAATAAGGACAGCTAAATAAACTAATGAGGCTGGACCCTGAGAATGTCATTTTATTTCCTTTCAATACTCTAGCCCCCGTAGGTAGAAAAGAGTATATTATTATCACTCCTTTATGTTAAATGTAATTCTATTTCCACCTGGACATTTAGCAAAAGGTTCATTTTTTCGAGGGAGGCAGTGATATGGGAGGGATATGAGGGGTACATTTAAGATTTGATTTTTACAGAGTATTCTTTACAGGTATTTATGGTTGTTTATTATCTCTAGATTTATTTACTGAGATGATAAAACAGCTGAGATCACCCAATATCATTCACGAGTTTGACATTCTGGTTGCTTTCCTGATAGAAATGTGTCAGCGATTTCTTGTTTGCTGCGCTTCACTTGGGGTGTTTGGGATCCATTTTCGTTCAGCCACATAAATGTTGTTTCGAATTCATTAGCATCTGTGTGGAGTCCCAGCCACAGATACCCTGTGGCTGATGATTTAAGTGAGGGAACGTCTGCCCCACAGGGCCAAAGGACAAAAAAATGCTATGTTCTTTTCTTTACCTAAAGTTCTAACACACATGTAGTGTGTTAGAGTTGGCACTAGTTGTTAGCATCAGTTCACACAGAGGTCTGCATAACAGAACAAACAGATGAACAGGATTGGCAGATAGGCAGAGAATGTCTCTCTCTATTTGCATTTTCATAACTAGAGTCAAAACCTGAGAAGTGTGGAGAAAGAAAGAGCATTCTGTTATTTTTTTTTAAGCTTGATCCTTCTCGTAACAATGCCTCATTTTCATCTCCCTCAACCATTTTCTTCATTCAGAGGAATGAGAATGCAAGAAACCCATTCAAGGGAAGTATAATGCATTATTATAATATGACTTGGCCTAAGTAGCTAATCACTTTTTATTAACACTTTTTGGCCCAGGGAGCTGGGATTTCTCCAAGCTGACTGTCAGGGCAGGGATTCTGGGAGTCTATATTAGTAATTAGCATTACAAGCTCTTGACTCCTGGGGTGATTCAAATTAATACAAAATAAAAGTGCAAATTTCCAAATAGCTTTCAAAGCCTTATCTATTATTAAATTTATGTTATTAAAGCCCTTTCCAGCCAGGAGTCCAAGGCAGAAGCTTTCCTTAAATATCTGCACAACTCGTCTTGGACTCTTTAAAATCAAATAGAAGAGCATACAGTCAAAGTTCAAAAGAATTTTCTGTACAATTGAGGTTTGCCTTGGCAGTAAAGGTCTCCACCGAACTAAATCCCTACAAAGCAATATTAGTTCATGGTCACAGTTGCTTTTGGACTTTCCTCGATACGTTTGGCAGCTATCTTGAGAACATCCCAAGAACCACTTGCAACATCACTCATTCCATAAGCAGGCACTAAGAGGCGACAGGAGGGTGCTCGGCACATCACCATCTCTCCACCGGGGCCCCTCCCAGACAGGAAATCAGAAACTGTGCAGCATAGAGATATTCTGGGGCACTCGTCTTCGAATGAGGTTCCACTAATGTGTAAATAACCTGCTTTCTCTAACCACGTCTTTAGCAGACTAAGTGGTTAATTGTTATCGATCAGCTCTGCCCACTGTTCCAATATCAGTCATTATTGAAGAGAATCTCAGTATCCTTCATTAAGCATGCATCTGTTTCCATGGGAATGCATTTTAAACATGGAGAGCTCCTTGAGCGTTATTGGTCTCACTGGTCGTGCCGGTGCTGAGGGCTGTGGTTGCCGGATCTGTCATAGTTAATCAGCTCTCACCTCTTAACACTGGCTGCAGTTATCAATGAGGTAAGGATTAATATTCTGGGCGAAGCAGATGATAAATCATTTGTATATAATTAGTGTACAGCAAGGTTACAGCTGACATGAATTTTTATCTTAATTATGAGAGAAATTTGTTCCATTAATTTAATTTAGTTTGCATGAGTGGCTAGACACCTAACAAAGTTAATCTTACACCTGTCATTACAACATTAAGGCAGAGAGCCTCATGGTGAGGCATGAGGCCTGGGCCCTCCCTTGATGAGGATAATGTTGTTCATCCTGATGTGAAAATAGATGATCATAGACAGAAGATGTAAAGTCCACTCTTTTTAAAGTCGTCCCCTGGGGATTTACGGGAGAATATGGAAGCGACTCAGCTGACACCGCTGTGCTTTGGGTACCCTAGTCCCCTTTCAAAATCATCTCTCCTACTTTGTAAATCAGTTGGGAGACACCAGACACAAGAAGAGATGTGTTCTGTTTTTGATGTATATATGTTCACTTCAGAGTTTTTGGCCAAAGAAAGCTTTGCCTCGTGACAAGCTATTGCATTTGTACCACATGCAATGAATTAAGAAATGTGTGTCTATTTTAGGATGCCTCATGTTTATGTCACAATTGAATAATTATATAACAATTCACATAGCTCGATGTACTGTAAAGTGGTAATTATGCAGGCATCCTCAAGGCTTCAGAATACTGCACAAACCTAAACCCTGTACTAATTATCCAGGTAATTACTAAGTCCGATCAATCATATTTGGTTGATTGATTAGGTGGGGCTGTTTGTGCAACAGAATGTGGTGTTCTTTATTTTTCTAATGATTAGCTACACATTTAAGATTAAAAAAAAAAAGACCTGCTAACGTGGCTTATATTAAATGGTTTCCTTAAAGACTTACCTTTGTGATAATTATTTTGCATTGCATGTCTGACCTGGTACACAGGAAATCTTTCAGAGAAACAGGGCAGGAAGTCACAAAGTCACAATGTAAAATTTTTGTCTACAGTATGACTGAGGAAGGAGTCCAGATATATTGAAACAACTAAAAATGGGATCATGGAAAAGCCCATTTTTGAAATTACAAATTTGTAATGTTAGTTCCAGCATTCTGAGGAGTGGGCCTTTGCATTTAGGAAACCCAAAAGCAGCCTGCAATTGAAATGCTAATTGTACAGTAACTCAGATTAATGTATTGTAATATTAGTCCACAATTATTACTTGGAGATAGGGTCAAGAAGTGTACAGTTGGTTATTCACAAGAAATGACTGATTTAAAAACAAAGAGCTCTAATGGAATTCAATAGTGCTTTTCAGTCATTCTGCTTGGCATCTCTATTACCTGAGATGATTCACAGTCCATTATGGGAGCTTCCATGCTAATAGAATGTCTATCTTCTGTAATACAGACACATCAGAGCACTAACTGGGAATCTGTCACAATGAATTTCATCTAGATTTCACTTCATCTCTTCATGGACTGTAAAATTTGCTCTTGTACAATGCCTAAATTTACTGTGGGTAATTGAGAGAGATCTATAGATGCAGCAGCACTCCGTAAAAAGCAGTTTTCCAAAGATCTATTGTAAATTGTGCGGCTTTGCCTCAGCTGGGGAAAGGTTATGGTGAGCTGAATCTTGCCTTTACTAATGAGATGCTTGCTGAGTTCAAAAGGGGCGGGGGGAGATGCTTTAGGGGATTCTGCCACATGGAAAAAGGAAAACAAGCAAAGCACCTATCTTTCATTCCCAGAAAAGCTTTGCAAAAAGGACAAAAATAAGTTTGGACACAGGCTTCATTACCTTCCATGGGAAGTATAAATCAGGGCTACAATAGACATAATATTTTCCAAATCTGCCTGCATTTACTTGGCAGAAAAAGAATGTCTCCTGCACAGCCCAGCCTTCCAGGAGTTACATTTGCCTCCTCTTGCAGCTGTAGGAAGAACAAATTCCATCTCTCATTTGCTAAACCTTCTGTTTCACAGACTGTTAATCCTAGCTAAAATATTTGGTATTAAGCTATCTGTATGAATTGTTGATAAAGCATTAAGATAACATTTGAGCTATTAAATATAATGTGTGCTCATATTTTTTCAATGGATTCTTGGGTTACTGCTCATAAAGTATACATGGTAACCTTTTTTTCCCCTCCAAATCGTTTCCCTTTCTTTATTTTACTTATCCCCATCAAAATCTAAACAGAATCACTGGGTGCCCTTAACAATCGTAGGGTTTAATATTTGTTAGCCAATTAGAATTGTGATATATTCTATAGCTTTTTTCCTAAGCCAGGAACTGAATAATAGCATCATGCTTCACTGGCAGTGAAGTGAGCTGAGCCTTTACATTAGGAGAAAATCAGAATGGTATGACTGCAGTTCATTACTGAAATAGGTAACTGATGAACTGAAAAGACAAAGGGCATTGTTAAATGAAATGTCATTATTAGAGGTGCTCATGTTTAACAAATGTACTGTAAGTTAATTCAGTAGTGTTTTCTATAAAGTTCTTCACTGAATGTTCACTGCTCATTTTTACTGCCTCTGCATACCTAACATCTCCTTAAAAATGTTTTAAAGGAAACAATATCAACTCCCAATCATGGGGAGTAATTAAACCTAGGTCAGAAGCATCTTCTGAGCTCAGGAACACGTATCACTTTCACTGGAGACCCTGACCAGATGCAATTGTGTTTCTGTCTCTAGATTAATATGAAGTATGCTAGGATGTAAATAATGCCAAAAAAAGGGGGGGGGGGAACGAATAAGGAAGAAAGAAAGAAAAAGCACGATCATTTTGCAGAAGACCTGAGAAAAATGTTTTCAGCTTAAAGAGGAAAAAAAGCAATGAAACCCCTTTGGCATCTGTGCAAAACTGTTTGCTTGGCTCTGGAGGTGATAAAAATAATTTATGAAGCTCTACATTTTTAGCAAGAGGAAATGACCTCAGCTTTTGGCAATCCAATGCAGTTAGTGAAGCCTCTCTCTACTACTTTTATGGATTTCCTTGAGCTGCATATTCTGTGACCTGTATTTCAGATTTATTGGCAGATACATAAGCCACATTAAGTAATATAAAATGCAGTGAATGCATCAAACAACTCAGCAGGGACCAACTGACAGCGGGTGAGAGGCTGCCTCTTCGAAGAAGTCACTCCAAATCGGATACCTGTTTATGCATTTGTCTAACCAGGCTCTGAATTTTTGTTTTAAATAAAGACGTTATTTCAAAACAAAAGAGTCTCCAGTCAGACACATAATATATTGGGTAGCAGGAAGAGGGTATATGGCGAACTTTAAAATCTAATCAAACCCTCAGGATTTTGAGTGTGAACACTCTTTGCTTCCAGTTTGGGAAGAAGCATAACTTCTCAGGAGGAGAAAGGGGGCCTCCAGCGTATTGTGTTTGGTTCCAACCAAGACAATAGAGTGGAATTTGATGAAGGACATGCAGACTGACCAATAATGTGTTTTGGTACATACATGCTGCCCTGATTAAGAGAAGAAAAGTATCTGTGTATTAAATAGGGCCGTATGCTACGCATTTAAAACAAGGCTGGAAGAATTTTTGTAAAACCTATATCCCTGTCCCTCATGCCATGAATGACAGAGGCCCAATGTGCCAAAGTGGAAAGAGGAGCAGAGCAGTAGTCAGGAGGCCTGGTTTCTCAGTGGACCAACTGTATCACTGTATCATCTTGGGCAACTCGCACCTTCTCTCCAGAGCTCACGATGGGACTCTTGGCATCCCTTCCAGCACAGAAATCTCTTGATTCTCTAAACAATGAAGTCCAAATGACTGATACAAGAGAAATGAGATCACAAGATACAGGGAACACCTTGACCAGCAGTGAATTCCTTGGGAAGACTCAGGCCCTGGCATAAGCCCAAACAGAAAAGCAATGGACATACGGTTTCATGGGGAATTTAGAATTCACCTTCTTGTTACTACATTTTACTGTTAAATATTACCTGAGAGACTCAGATAAAAGCATTTCCCCTCCAAAAAGTCCTCTGGGTGACTTCTACCCTGTGATGGCCTCTCCATTCTCTGAAGTGGACTGCCCTTTGTTTGTACTACTGCCCATATGAACAAGTAAGCAGAGTGGCTAAAGGCACAAGTTCTGGAGTCAATGGCCTGAGTTTAAGTCCTGGTTCTACCTCTCTTAGCTGTGTGGCCTTGACCTTGGGCAAGTCTCATAACCCCTCTGAGCCCTATTTTCCCTTCTGTAAAATAGGCATGACAATAATAGTGTTTGTTTAATGGATTATTATGTTGATGAAATGAGATCTGATTTGTAAAGCATTTAACACAATGCATGACAGAGTAAAATTCACAATCTATATTAGGTATTATTATTATGATGGCTATTACTATGTTTTATGCCTTTTCTTAACAGGGGAGTAATTAATTAAAGGCAGACTCACAAAGCACATGTCATTTGTGTTCCCTACAGTGTTGGGCTCACATTAAGATTTCAGAAAATAAATACTAGTGGGTAAAGTCTGGTTAAGGTAGAGAAAGGAGAATGAAGCATAATAGTAATAGAACAGAAGTATCTGTGCTCCTGTTGCATGAAGAGAAGCTCTAAAAATGTCTAACACTATTAAACACTCACCTCATGCCAGACATTATATATGTTTATTTCCAATCACTACTCTGCAAGATCTATATTATTATCATCCCTGTTTCACAGAAAAAAAAAATTGAAGTTCAGGAAAGGTAAGATATATTCACAAGGGATTCATCACTGAGTGAAAGAATGAGATTCAAACCCAGGTCTATCAGTTGCCAATGTCCATTTCTATCATATAGGCCTTCCACGCACCCACAAATTGCTGTCCAATGAAACAGATGCTCAGCCTCTGAATATGCACATAGTTCCGTCCTAATGCTGAAAAGAGAGACTAAATTAGAGATGAGGGAGCCATAGGAGCCTGCAGTGCTGTTACAGAGCAAAACATGTGGCAGGCAGTGGTGAAAGCTAGAAATTGAGAGTCAATCTTCAAGAGTATACACCATAGCAATTAACATCACCAGGGTTCTCAATAGTGGCTTGAAGACAAAAGGTGCTAAATTATTAAGACATTGAACATGAATGTTAAATAACATTAATATAATGTCTTACTTGGAAATAACAGTCATGCCCTTATACTTACAAAGTTCCTCTATCTCCCTAGAATGCTCTTCAGTGCTAAGTGAGGGATAATAAAAGGGGGAATTTACACTGGCAAAGTTGGGACATGGCCTGAGAAGATGGGATTAGGAGAGTCAGCCAAGACCAGCCATAAAATCCCAAATGGAAGTGCTAGTACAGGCTGTGGCTTGAACTGGGGCCAGTGTGGAAACACGTGGTCCATGGAGGACAATATTGGGGGCCATATTGTCAGGAAGGACATGTCTTTGTCTGACTGAAAATATCTGGTCTCTCCAAAAAACCATTTCCAGATCTAAATGTTGTCTGCCCTCCAGAAATGGTTCATCCTAGACCTCAGCTATTCCCATTGTTAATCCAAATGTCAGGTAGACATGCTTGCAATGGTAAAACAGAGAGCACAGGAGTACATCTGCCTTGGGTACAGGTTCTTAAAAGTACTTCACACCAAAGGAATCCAAAGCTCGGCTGGCATATTTAATAAGAAAATTGAGGCAAGCACAACCTTTAATATTCAAAACTAGTATTAGATATTCACTTGAAAAAATCAGGTAACCAAAACAAAAATGAAGGGGACTTTGTTTATTTAAATGGTGAGGATAATTACCTCAATTCTCCAATTCCCCTCACTCGGGTAGACTTGGCTTGAGTGTATCAGTATCCATGGTGACTCCTCTAATAAGTAAACTGCATTAGCTCTGCTACTAGCATAGGAAAGGAAAAGTCTTGAAATCTATCTTTTGTGGCTTCCTTCCAGAGCAAGGGATTTCATTATATCCTGAAGACATGAGGCAGTTCAAAGAGATTTGAAATATGGAATGAGTAGGAGGAAGAAGAGAAGTTAGAGCTTATATATTTGCTTTTTTGTTCTGTTTTTATATATGAGAATCAGACACTGGGAACAGAGACTCTCGGGGGAGGCTTTATTCCTCTGGTCCAGGATTTTGGTTTGGTTTGTTCTATGGTTGATATCTTCCCAAAAATTTCCCCCACACGAGGAAGCTTTCAAATTTATCCTCATGTACATAATTTCAAGCAAGTATGACAGGGGCTCCTTGAAAAATATATATATGCATACATGATTTTATATTCCAGGGCTGGAATGAAACTTAATGGAACAAATGTGTAATGGCACCTGTTTAATAAATCCAGACAGTGTGGAATGATAACAGAAATTATCCCCAAAGAGGTGCGGCAATATTCCTGCAGCAGCAGAACAATGACTTGCTTTGCATCCATCTACTTGTGAAAACCATTTTATGATTACAAGCATGTAAGCTATTCTAATTATTACTGTAAATAATTAATCATTTCCTTTACAATCACTTATTAATTCGCTGTCATAACACTGTTGTGAGTTAGGTAGAAGACAAGGATTCAATATTCAGTTATTAACACCTAATTAAAATACTCATTGTTTTCCATATGTTGTTTATAGCTTTGCTTCCTCTCATTGGATCGCAGAATTTCCCTAGCAAGGAGCAACCTCCTCCATTTGCTTAGCGACATCGCCATCTGTTGTTAAGTAGAAGAAAATGTCCCTTTCTGTTTCTTCACATAAAAACAGCTTGCTTAACCCTTCCTTCTCAGCTTTTACTTGGAACTGAAAAAATTTGATCTACAATCTTCTCTTCCTGAAGTATTTTTCTTGACTTATGTCCTGCACTGATTACATGAAGTATTCTGCTAATTTCAGTAACATCTTCTAAGTTGTAAATTAAGTAAGCTCATTAACAAAGTCCAGTGAAATAGTTAAACTATGCCATCATAGGTAAAGTTATAAGAGAGGGAATTACCTAACTAATTTGTTTTACATAAATCATGAATGAGGGAAATTAAAAGTGGTCACCAAATGACCTCCATATTTACTCTCTACTAACTCATCTTTATAATAAAAGTTCACATTTGTTGCTGACTGCCACATACTGTTTATTCTTAAAACAATCCAATGATGGAGACACTGTTCTTGTACTCATTTTACAAATAAGGAAACCACAGCTCCAAGAAGTAATTTGCTGATAGAGCTACATAATTTGCAGAATTCAGTGTAAAATGAAAATGTGGGGTATTTCGTTCCAAAAGTAGGAGAAAAATGTTAAAGGTACTAAAATATAAAGTTTTTCCCTCATCTGTTATGATTTTTTTAATTTGTTATTTAATGTTATCCTAAGCCAAAAAATATTAAGTTATTAGTATGAATTTTAACATTCATTTTTATATTGGGCAATTACCAGTTTTAAATGTAAATATAATATCACTTAATTCATATTTAAAATAACATAAATGGCACAATTCATAATTCTGTAGCTTATACAAATACATGCATATGCATTTTGCTCTTACTGAAAGTGGAAAATGCTGTACAAAACTAACTCAACTGTTTTTACTTCACTTGATATGTACACATTCTACCAACACTCTCTACTGTGGCTTACTGACTGGTAAGGAAAGACTGAAAGGAAAAGGAATTATAATTCTTTTTCCTTCTGTATCATCAGTTGCAGCATAAAAGATCAGCTGGTTCAGAGATATAATGTAAGGGAAGATGTAATAGTGTTCCAAGTCATTTGAGTCTCTTAGAATGCCACTGTCTTTGTGTTCAAAACAAGTCCTGGTTCAAAGGGAAAGTCAATCGTAGACAAAACCCACTTTCATTGTGTGCATTTTGAGTCTCACTGCACCCCCATATATGGTGTCTCCAGCAGAACTCGGTGCTCAGGGGGCACTGTGAACCCTGCAAGGGAGTGAGCTGGCAAGGAGAGCACACACCCATCCCAATGCTTCTCCTCTCTACTCACATGCATGCCCCAATGTCTTGTCAGACTTCACTTAACAAAACGTAAGTTCAAAAAATAGAAGAGCATTACACCAAGTGTGAGGCTTTCTGCACATGGGGCCTGCAAGACTGCAGAGGTCACACACCCACCAAGCAGTCCCTGAGATGATGGGCATACACAGAACTCAAGCCATCTGAATCCAGAATGCATGCTCTTAACTGCCATGCTCTACTGCCTCAGACTGTGCCCAGATGCACCTTCAAAAGGCTCTACTTAAATGTCCATCATTCCTAGAATTAAAATAAAGATTATGTACCTGGTGGGCCTTAGAAGTCCAGCCTCCTCATTTTACAGACAAGGGACAAGAAGCCTGAAGAGCCAGTATGATAGCCTTGCTGTCCTGAATCCAGACCTTCTCAGTCAAGTTGTCAAATGAATGCAGTATCTGCTCCTCTCTCTCCTCTCTACCCCTTCCCCAGCCCACACTTCCTTTGGTGACCCACTTGTCCTTTCCATAAGGCTATGCCATAGCTCTCCCGTTCAGTCCCTGTGGTTCAGGTGATATGGACCCCCACCCCCTCCAGACACACCCAGAGAAAGGGATACAGGCAGACCTGGCGAAGCCACACACTCCTCAAGAACCTCCCTACAGTTCTGGGAAAAGAGACACCCTCTTCCTCTGGGACCTGGTGAATAAGGACCATGAAATCATGGAGCATCTAATGGACAGCTTGTCACCATGTAGAGAAGGACTGTGTGAGCATGAGGACAATGTGGAGGAAACTAGAGCTGAGGAATGCTGAGAGAAACAAATTCGAGTGCAGCTTTTGAGCATCTTTGTTGAGTCCTCAATTACATAACTGAGTTAATAAATCCCTCTTTTGTTGTTCAGTAAATTCGAGTCAGGATCCTGCTTTTGCAACAAGGAATCCTGACCTAACATAAGTGAAGGCAGAGATTTGAGACTAGTTCATATAAGTATGGCAGTTGAAGCCATGGTGAGAGTGTCGTGTAAAGAGATGCAAAGATACAACTCCAAGGGATTTCATTTAAGTAGAGAGCAAAGGAAGGAGCCAGGGAGGGAGATGAGGGAGCAACCAGGAAGCTTGCAGGACACCCAACACAGGAAAGAATATTCACCCGACAGGAGTTGGAAACAGGTGTGGGTAATGCTTGGTAATACAGAAAATTTAAGCAAGATGAGGACCGAAGAGTCTACTGACCTAACTGAGGCCCTTGGGTGGTGGGAAACAAGGGCAGAGGGCCTGGATATTAAAGAGTAAATGGAGAAATCCAGTGTTTAAATGGTAGGTTAAGTACACATACTGACCAATACTTCCTGAGACACAACCTTAATGGGAAGAAAAGAAAAAAATTTCCACACACAAGGGCAATGAGAACAAGATTGACCAACAGTGGATGAAAATTGGCAACTGCAAATGAAAAATGTCAACAAATTTTGGGGAGTGGGAAAACAAATGGAGGGCTAATATCTGGGAGGAAAAGGAAGGAAGAGAGACAGCTCAGAGCCCACGTCGGGTGATGGTGGGGAGTGAAGACCTCAGGGCTGAGGATACAGGTGCCTTGGGCAGCAGGAGTAAGGCTCCAGGATGCCAACAGGGAGATTGTCTGAAGCCCCTGTTAGAGGAACTGGCTATGTCCCTAATCTCTTCCATCATTCACAGTTGAGTCATTAACCCCTGACTCCCACAATAAACCAAAGAATTATTCCCCAGAGACTCTGAAAGGACCAGAATCCCCACCCTGGAACCTCTAGCAGCATGGAGTCATTTCTGTGCTGTAAACTGAGGGATTAGAGAATGGCTCAGGGCTCCTGGCTAGAGCCTCCTCCAGTCTCCTGTCTGGTACCAGGACACCAATAGTCAGTGTGTATGCCTCAAGCAAGACACTGAAAGAGCTTCTCCACAGAAAAAATGCAGAGTACTAACAATGGTGGTTCGTCTATTGGCACTTTAGTGAAATGGGAACTACATTTAGCGGACCCCCTTCTCTATGTGGTTCTGGGATGGAATGACAAGAGTGCTCTGTGTGAGGTTTGGAAAGAGAAAAAGGGAAGCAACCTCCATTGTGTTCTGAATGTTGGCATAGGACACCATGCCATAGCAGCCCTGCACATTGTTACTGACCCACTAGCTCACCCTGGGAGTGTAAGGCTGTTCCTCCACACCCAAGGAGCTCCTGCATGCCCCAGAGACCTCCTCCAGACCCAAGGAGCTCCTCCGTACCCCAGAGAGCTCCTCTGACCCCGGTGAGCTCCTCCATGCCCCAGGGAGCTCCTCTGTGCCCCCAGGGAGCTCCTCCATCCCCAGGGAGCTCCTCCATCCCCAGGGAGCTCCTCCATGCCCCAGAGAACTCCTCTGTCCCCAGGGAGCTCCTCTGTCCCCCAGGGAGCTCCTCCATCCCCAGGAAGCTCCTCCATCCCCAGGGAGCTTCTCCAGACCCAAGGAGCTCCTCATTGCTCCAGGGATCTCCTCCATCCCCAGGGAGCTCCTCTGTCCCCAAGGGAGTTCCTCCGTCCCCCAGGGAGCTCCTCCATGCCCCAGGGAGCTCCTCTAGCCCCAGGGAGCTCCTCGTCCCCCAGTGAGCTCCTCCATCCCCAGGGAGTTCCTCCATGCCCCAGGGAGCTCCTCCATCCACAGGGAGCTCCTCCATCCCCAGGGAGTTCCTCCATGCCCCAGGGAGCTCCTCCATCCCCAGGGAGCTCCTCCAGACCCAGGGAGTTCCTCCATGCCCCAGGGAGCTCCTCCATGCCCCAGGGAGCTCCTCCATCCCCAGGGAGCTCCTCCATCCCCAGGGAGCTCCTCTGTCCCCAAGGGAGTTCCTCCATCCCCCAGGGAGCTCCTCCATGCCCCAGGGAGCTCCTCTAGCCCCAGGGGGCTCCTCCATCCCCAGTGAGCTCCTCCATCCCCAGGGAGCTCCTCCATCACCAGTAAGCTCCTCCAGACCCAGGGAGCTCCTCTATCCCCCAGATAGTTCCTCCATCCCCAGGGAGCTCCTCTGTGCCCCCAGGTAGCTCCTCCATCTCCAGGGAGCTCCTCTAGCCCCAGGGGGCTCCTCCATCCCCCAGTGAGCTCCTCCATCCCCAGGGAGCTCCTCCATCACCAGTAAGCTCCTCCAGACCCAGGGAGCTCCTCTATCCCCCAGATAGTTCCTCCATCCCCAGGGAGCTCCTCTGTGCCCCCAGGGAGCTCCTCCATCCCCAGGGAGCTCCTCTGTCCCCAAGGGAGTTCCTCCATCCCCCAGGGAGCTCCTCCATGCCCCAGGGGGCTCCTCCATCACCAGTAAGCTCCTCCATCCCCAGGGAGCTCCTCCATCCCCAGGGAGCTCCTCCAGACCCAGGGAGCTCCTCCATCCCCCAGGGAACTCCTCCATCCCTCAGGGAGCTCCTCCATCCTCAGGGAGCTCCTCCGTCCCCAGGGAGCTCCTCCAGACCCAGGGAGCTCCTCCATCCTCAGGGAGCTCCTCCATCCCCAGGGAGCTCCTCCATCCCCCAGGGAACTCCTCCATCCCTCAGGGAGCTCCTCCATCCCCAGGGAGCTCCTCCATCCCCAGGGAGCTCCTCCCGGCCCAGGGAGCTCCTCCATCCTCAGGGAGTTCCTCCATCCCCCAGGGAACTCCTCCATCCCTCAGGGAGCTCCTCCATCCCAGGGAGCTCCTCCCGGCCCAGGGAGCTCCTCCATCCTCAGGGAGCTCCTCCATCCCCAGGGAGCTCCTCTATCCCCCAGGGAACTCCTCCATCCCTCAAGGAGCTCCTCCATCCCCAGGGAGCTCCTCCCGGCCCAGGGAGCTCCTCCATCCTCAGGGAGCTCCTCCATCCCCAGGGAGCTCCTCCATCCCCCAGGGAACTCCTCCATCCATCAGGGAGCTCCTCCATCCCCAGGGAGCTCCTCCAAGCCCAGGAAGCTCCTCCATCCCTCATTGAGCTCCTCCAGACCTGGGAGCTCCTCCAGTCTCCCTGCATTGTGGTCAAGCATGCATGCAGCTCTGTAGTGAAATGCCCCAGCTTGCTTGGTAGGTCACCTGAATCACTGAAGCTGTGGCTATGCAAGCACCTGTAGTGGCCACTCCACAGTTTTCCCAGCTCATCCCACTGCCTTCCCAGCTCCCTAAAGGGAGATGAAGGAAGAAGTCCTCACATCAAAGTTTCCTATAATAGTCCCAAGTATCCTTCTTGTGCCCATCACTGGAACATGGGACTCATGGCCCTGATGCAAATGCAATGATGGATCAGAGCATAGCGCCTGGGGCCTATGGCCAGTCGCACTCACTGCAGTGGGAGATCTGAGAGACATAGTCTCAAGGGCACCACAAAGGTGTCATCAGCTGACAGGATAGTTGGGAGAACTGTACTTTTCCTTCTTTCTGCCCTCTATGGTTCCCCAGGGCTGCTATAACACAGTAAAATAAGCTAGGCAGCTTAAAACAACATAAATTCATTGTCTCACAGTTCTAAAGGATAGAAGTCCAAGATCAAGGAGTCAGCAGGGTCATGTTCCCTTGGAGACCTATAGGGGAATCCTTCTTTGCCTCTTTCTAGCTTCTGGTGGTTTGCTAACAGTCTAGGATTTCCTGGCATTACAGCTGCATAACTGTATATGGCTGAATTTATGGATTTGCTTTAACATTAGCTTCACTTCTTTCTGTTTCAGGTCTTGATTCTTCATCCATAAAGAGAGAAGAGTGTGTTAGCTTATAAAAAGGATTAACACCAACACCAATAGCATAAATTAAAAAGCTCCATTTTTCAACAAAAAGTCTGGGTTCCTTCTCTTTGCCAGGCACTATAAAAGGCCCAAAGACATTTCAGTGAGCAATACAGGCACATTCTCTGCAGCCTCGTGAAGTTTACAGAGGGTATGAGAGTCACACACATTCAGAATAAATAAATTGTGGTACATTCATAATGTGGAACTCTAGAGCCATAAAATAAAACACTGCTACATGCAGCAATCTGGGTCCATCTCATGGCCACAATGGTGAGCATCTGTAAAAAGTTAATGAACAGGAAAATTAGCCTATGGTGATAAAATTTAGAAAAGAGAATCACCTATGGGGGTGGATGTTGATCTGGGTGATGGTTCCTTGGATTTATATACATGTAGACATTCAAGATTAGGCACTTTGCTGGGTGTATGCTATGCATCAGTACAATGGATATACATACTTACATATAAATAAGCATTTGCAATAAATGCTACCAAAAAACAGCTGTCCCATAAGAGGAATTGTTCTAATCTGGGAGGTCCAGGACAGCTGCCCCAGGGCAGTCAGAAGAAGTTGCAAAGAAGGGGTCACAGAGAGAAGCCTGCGGGAGGCTAGCTTGAATTCTGGAAGATCTGCAAGGACACCAGAAAACATGGGGCCCAGGGAGCAAAAGGGCGCTGTGTGAAACAAGCACGAGGAGGTGGGCTTGGGCCTGAATGACCAACCACTTTAGAGCCCACGTGAAGGACATTGCACTCAGCTCTGGGTCCAGCAGATGGAGAAGACACATCATGGATTACTTAGAAAAGAATGGGTGTTCAGTTTAGGCACTTTTTCTACTGGCTGAGTTGGCACCTGAGAATCTCTCTGTAGCAGTACTTTGTTTTTTTCCAATTTGCATTTAGGGGATCTACTAGTTTATTATAGACCATGATGTCTCTCCTGACTTTTCCAGCCTATTCTTCAGAAGACAGCAGTGCCACTGAGTCTCGCACAGGAGAGTGCATGTCCACTGCTCCCAGCATTAACTCCTGGGTATGGACTACATCTAAACATACAGACCAAGACCCTTCTGCATAACCAGCTAGCAAGGTCCTCTAGAGCACCACTGCTCAGACAGGCTTCCATGGGAATACCAGTGCTCCGTGAGGCATCAGTTGATACGTGTTGTCAAATATGCTTGTGAAATATTTGGTCAACATTATACAGCTTTCCTATTGCAGGACTTCTAGAGGGATTTCCTGTATTACTATCCATTATAATTCTCCATGAGGGGGATACATGCGCAACATTTCCAAACTTATTTGAACCATGGAGCTCTATGGTGGGGTGAACCATATTAGTAAGGCAAGGTGTCAGTGATGCACACTGGTAAATGGTAATCTGAAGTCTGACAGTACAGTGCTTAGGAACTTTCTACTGTAGTGACTTATGGCATTTCAACAAGCAATAACCTCCTCTATCTTAATTCATTTTTACAATAAATATAAATAGGTGACACAAAGCTGAAGCTGTTATTTTATTTTTGTCTTCCACCAAGTTTTATTTCTGCCTTCCCAGTTATCTGCTCATCTTCTCATTTGTTCTTTGGGAATTCATTCATCTTCATTGGCTGTAGACTATACTCTTCCTGGTAATTTTAAATACCTAGAAAAACTTCCACTAACTCCTTAGGGGAATTGAAAGAAGCTTTGTTTCTTTTTAACCCATTTCAGAAATTACCATCAAGCTAATTTGACTTAGAACCCCATCCTAATTATTGCTGTTGACATACAAAACAGTATTTTTCACATCTCAAGTCCAAAATCATATTATCTGTTGTAGACAATTTTAGTGGAACAGACTACAAAGAACCCTAGAAATGTGAATTCTGTACATCTTGACATACGGAGAATTTCTGGTATTCAACCCAAGCTTTGCGTTTTCATTGCAATTTTCAAAATGCACAGCCTCACATTCCCTTTTAAAGGCTCTGGTATTAATCCAGAAGCAATTACGAAGAAAAACGAAATTACCTTTTGTCATTCTATCTATTCAGCGCCTTGGAAATGCAGACTGACAATGAGCTGACAATAACTTGCAATCCACTTTCAGTTAATTTCACCGTAAATTGAGCCTGAGGGCTGCCGACAAATAAAATATATTATTCATCTGAAAACATTCTCTTTGGGGCTCCAGACCTCCAATCTATTTCATTAGTGATCACGATCAAACTAAGTTGAGAATTGATTTATGCACTAGTTATCCCTCTGCAATAATTAATTAGGAAAATAATAGTTTGGTGGAGCTTTGAAAAGGAGCAGTTTCTAAGGCTGTTTGATAAAATAGAAAACTTTTAAAATAATTACAAGTCAGTGTTCCTAAGGGAGGAGATATGCATTGCCCTTGCCTATTTCCACCAGTGCCTGGGCTTAAATCACAGACAGCGATAGCACTTGAATATCAATTCAGTTCATCTAACAATGTTTCGTATGTGTTCCATGCCAGACACTGAGTACTAAGCCTGTGAGTATTGCAGAAATGGAGTAATCTCACTGAGTGGACCTGGGCAGGTAACCACAGTATACTATTAATTAGTCTCATAAATGCTGTAACAGATATAATAGCAAAGTTTGAAGTCATCAAAGCTCCAGGGATGAATTCTGCTTGACTCAATGGGGAACTTCATGGGTGAAAACGGCATTGGAACTTGTTCTAGAACAATGGGTAATATTTTCAGTTGGCTGAGATGAAGGGCTGTGGGCTGGAAGGAATGCAAGTGCAATTCCAGGGAGAGAGAATAGTATAAACAATTGCAAAGAACGAGACAAATTGCAGGTGGGTTTGAGAAGAGGTGAGAAATTTGGGGTGGCTGTGGTAAGTTAGGAGAGAAGATGTATTAGAACTAGGTGTATGAGGGAAACAAGGTCCACAGACTATTTTTAATAAGTTTGTTGTTAAATCAGGAGTCTGTGCTGTTCAGGTAATAAATCTGGTGGCAGTGCCATGGGATGAAGGAATACTGGAAGGTATTGTAATTGTTCTGGTGAGAGGCAATAAAGAATTGTGGGAGAGGAAAATATGGATGCAAGAAGGAACAGAACTTAGGAATCATGTAGTTTAGCCCCTTAGAAGTCAAGGCACATTGAAGTCAGAGGTTGGAGAGATGTTGTGGGTGTTAAAGTCGTGGAAGTTTTAAGCAAGAGATGGTGAGGAAAATAAAGTATAAATTAAGTACTAAAGTCTTGAAGAGTATCTTGGATGGTGATAGAGGAGGAGGATGTTTCTTCATTCTTTGGTTCATTTATTTGAAACCTGTAATTGTAACCTACTCCACTGGGCACTGGGAATACAGACTTCAATAAGACACATTAAGTCAGCAACTTTGGTTAAGGGAGAATTTATTGTCTTTGGGCAGGAGATGGTTTCAAGGTTAGTTAACAGAACTAGAAGGTGGAAAGTCATGGAATTCAGAATTATGCATATGGGTCAACAAAACCTTGTAAAGGAATGGGCAAAAAATTCTCCAAATCCAGCTTCATGTTAGTTTTTCAGGTAGGAAGATAAGAATGGAAAAGGGCAAATAATGTGTATTCTGTGTCTTACTCACTTTGAAGATGTTTCCTAGAATGCATCCACTTACATTCTATTTCTCAGAAGTGGGTCACATGTTGACTCTGCATGGAAGACTGAGGAATGTAGGATTTAACTAACACATCTTTATGCCCAACAGTTTCTTTTGAAAAGGGAACAAGGATGAATGGACATTGCATAGATAACTAGCAAGTACCTTTTGCATGTTTAAATATATTTTTATTCTATCCTCCTGGTTGATTAAAATATTACTAGAGTATAGAATTCTAGGTTAAAAACAGTTTTTCTTTAGGATTTTGAATGCATTGCTCCACTGTGTCCTAGCTTCTAGGGTTCTTGTTGAGAAATCATGCCATTCTGATTCTCATTTCTTTGTTATGTGACCTGGTGTTTCCTCTGTAAAATCTTGGCATCTTCTCTTTGTCTCTAGTGTTCTGAACGGTCATTATAATGTGCTTTGATGTGGATGATCTTTCCCATTGTTATGCAAAGAATTTGGAGGAGCTTTTCAGTCTAGACACTCCTTTATTATATCTTTGAAAATTCCCTCCCCTATCATATTCTATTAGGATGTCTGACCTTTTGGACATTTCCTTGGCTCTAAATTACCACACTCTATTGCATTTTTAATTTTAGCTATCAATTTTTTAATTTCTAAGATCTCCTTTCTTATATTCTAATTATTAATAATTATAATCAATAACTAACTATAATTATATAATTGTAGTATACAAAACTGTTAAGTGAAGTATTTAAATATATATTTGGAGTTTTGGCTGAGTCTCTAAGCCCAGACTATAATGTAACCCCAGATTCCAAAGGGAGATGCTAGGCCATTCAATAACAGTATGGTCTCACTATGATACAGTAAAACAAATCTTGTGCCCTTAGCCCACCTCCCATCTCTAGCCAATATATGAAGATAAATCAGTGAATGAGTGTATGAAGGAATACATACATACATACATACATACATAAACACACCTAGAGAACCTTCAGAGCAAATAGGATTTTTTTTGGAGCGTTACATGTAGGGGTGTGACTATTTAAAGTGGATGCTTCTCTCTACCCTTTGGGTCAAGCAAGGGGAGGCTTCATGACACACATTCAAGATCCTGGAATTATCTGGCATGGATGGAGACTAACATCTTAGTCCTCAGCCAGCTTCTGCTGAGTTGCAGAAGCTTATGGGCCTGCTCTCTGCTATAACCTGGGCAGTGTGGGGAGTGTTCTGAGAGGTACTAAATGCATGTCCTCTGGATTTAGGGGGTTGAAGGGGTGGGGGCAGAAAGATTAGTGCCTTCTAGTCAGCTGAGGCTGCCTGGAGATGCTTGTGTGGAACAAAAAAGGGCCCAGAGTGGAAATGGTCTGAACTTCTCGAATTAGTGAGCTTGAGAGGACCCCACCCAAGGATTCTGCCCCAGCAGAATGATCTTGTGTCAGGAATATGGGGAAGGAGAAATCAGGGAACACCATGAGATGTCAGCTGCATAGTACTTCACCCAGTGAAGTGTGGGGAGAACAGTGCAAGGTCAGACAGTCCATGAGGCAGTAGGCAAAAAGTCCTGCAAAAGCAGCCACCAGAAAAGGTCAGCTTTGGGGCACTTTGGGGCACACAGAGGCATCAATACCAGGTACAATTGCCCAGTCAAATACAATTTTCCTCTTCTCTTCTAGTGGGGATGGGGCAGAAGCATCAGTTGGTGAATGGGGGAAGAAATGGGGTGAGAAAGAATAAAATGTAATGGGGTAAAAGAATAAAACACAAACTCCTACTCCCATTTTGTAGAATCCAGTCAGATGAAAGCTAGGACATGGGAAAGGTGTGAATTGGATGAAAGATTAGAGGTTAGATTAGACTGGACTTCTTAAAATCTGAAAGGAGACTATTCTAATCTACAAGAGGACCCAGAAAAGCCTTAGAATACGTACAAGATATCATCCAGGTGTGAGAGAGGAAACCTAACGGAGCAATTTTAAAGAAGATGTTTGGGAAGAAAGGTTGTTTCCTGCTTGCACCTTATCAAGTATAACCCATATGATAAACTGGTTAAATAAGATTTTTGTTTCCTTTTCCATTTTCTTTACCATTTAAAATCATGTATTTGCCATCATTTTACACAGATTTCAGGAGCAAGAAAAGATAGATATAGGTTCAGTACCTTTTCACCACAAATCAATGCAATGGTACTTTTTTTGCACAAAGAGCTCCTTTTCCAGGAAAGACTAGGTTGACTTACTGATATTCAAAATAAGAAATCAACAGATGACAGGATAGTCCCATGTTTCCACTTAAATACTGAGCACACTCCACCTACATACGCTTACTTAAGAGAAAATATAACTTGTAGCTATCACGTGAACTCCTTTCTCTGAAGAGTAATCAGACTGTCCCATCTGCCATCTGGTGGCTACTGTGATTCACACATCATGCAAATATTACCACATTACACCCTTTCATGCCTTTGCCCACCCATCACCTGCCATCCAGCCAGTACCCCCCACCCCACCCAGCCCCCACCAGCCCTCCGTGATGCACTCGCTTGAGGCAGGCTCTGGGCATGCAGTCAAACAGAGCACACACAGCCCTGCCCTTCCATGAGGAGCTGACAAGCTATGGAGAGACAAACATGTTTTGGTTTTTTTAAGGGCAATTTGCAAAAGCCAAGGCTCTAAGGTTCAAGTGCGTGTTTTTAACCTTCTCTTTTCTTAACTGCTTCTTCCTTGTAATTAAATAAAAGATACTTAAGATTTGCCATCTTAAAAAAAAAGGCCAAAGAAATAAATTCTTCTTTCCCTAACCATCTTATTTCTTCCCTTTGCTTCATAGTCAAGCTATTCCATAAACATTAATAACACTATTTTGAATGTTTGTAAGCTTAGCAAATCATCATGAATATTGCTTTTCTTAAAAACTCAACTTTACGTTTTACATTTTTATCCATATTCAAATGCGTAACTAGATGAATTTCACCACTGTATGTTAATCCACTATGTAAAGTTATCACAGATTGGATATCCATTCTCTTGACGACTATTTAGGGCATATTTAGTATTTTTCTAATTCAAACAAGGCTTGCCCTCAACTGTCATGTGTGCAGTTCCTGAGAAGAGGGCCTGCTGTCATTTCCCCGATTCTGGAAAGTGGGGAAGAGTCTCCCCAGGAGTCCTCTCCACTGAGGGTCTATATTGGTCCATCACATCTTCCACTGCCAGCAAGAAATGTTGCTACTCCAAGAACTGGATTCACTCCTCTGTCCACATAATCTGAAAATGAAGGAAGTCACCTTCCAAGCTGATCCCAACTTCTAACAAGTATACTTCTGAAGACCCAGGATCACAGCAAGATGGGTTTTTCTCTCTGGTAATGTGATTCTGATTTCATTTTCTCTTACTTTTATTGCTATGAAGTGGTGATACAGAGATTTAGAAAGAAGCTTGTTAGAACTGTGATTTTTAGGCTGATGTTCTATAATTTTAGATTATTTAAATGCTAATCTTATATATCTTCTCTTTGTAGGTAAGAGTAATTAGAGTATTTTTGTTGTGGTCAACCAATTCCATCAAAATAATCCAGAGATGTGGCAGTAAATTTTTGTCTTTACCAAGAAATGTGAAGGTTCTTAGTTAACATTTAAAAAATCTATGATACATGTGTGAGTCTCATTAGTGAATGACTTCTATCTTATTTGATTTCAATAAAATGAAAGTACACTTGTCTCTATTACTATTTAAGAAGTCTCTCCTACTGTTCCAGAAAAGCAGTGGTTTTTCTTCTCTTCTAAACTAATTTTGGATTTTCTCTCATGAGTTTCACACAGAACCTTGATGGAACTACAACTCCTAGGACTAGAAGTTAATTGCCTAAGTCAATTCTTTCCTTTCCTTCCACTTCCAGACAGCAAACGTGCTGGATTTCAGCTGTTGCTCTTTACCAAGTCCCCATAACATAAACGACAGTAGAAGTTTTAAGTGAATAGTCTTGCCCCTGGGGACACTTGAAACTCAAAGTCCCTTTCTATACAGACAAAGGGTGAATTGACTTCAGTGATAGGACTAACATGTTTACCAAATCATTTTTCTTTAAGCTGCCTGATTGCTCTCACTGTGCTTAGTGAAATGCAAACCCCTTTCGAATGGTTCACAAGGTCTTGCTTGGTCTGGGCCACCACCTTGCCAACCACCTGGTGTTCTCTGTGCTCCAGCCCCTTGTGCACACAGAGTTCCTCCTGCTCCGCCAGGCAGATCCCTCATCAGCCTGAAATGCTTGCCCAACTCTAATGCTAACTCAACCCTGCGTCTTAAAGGTTATGTCCTCCAGAAACTTACACTGACTTCCCATTCTCTCCTCCCATCTTTCAACTTGCCATTAATGGCATTTACTTCAATGTGCATCCTACAATTTTCGATGTGATTGTTTGTTGACTGTGTATGTTCATTTCAAGCTCCATGTTGTTCATTTTCTGTATCAACTGCTTTTCGGCTGGAAGGACTTACGGCGTTTGGACGGACAAGTTGTCTTTGTTCGGTGTGTCGGTCAGGTAATGCCATGACGACAGTGCCGAGCAAGCAACCTCCAAATCTCAGTGCTCAGCAGAGGGGGCATAGCTCAGGGGTAGAGCATCTGACTGCGAATCTCAGCGCTCAGCAGAGGGGGCATGGCTCAGGGGTAGAGCATCTGACTGCGAATCTCAGCGCTCAGCAGAGGGGGCATGGCTCAGGGGTAGAGCATCTGACTGCGAATCTCAGCGCTCAGCAGAGGGGGCATAGGGTAGAGCATCTGACTGCGAATCTCAGGGCAGTATAGCCCAGGGGTAGAGCATCTGACTGCGAATCTCAGTGTTCAGCAGAGGGGGCATAGCCCAGGGGTAGAGCATCTGACTGCGAATCTCAGCGCTCAGCAGAGGGGGCATAGCCCAGCATCTGACTGCGAATCTCAGCGCTCAGCAGAGGGGGCATAGCTCAGGGGTAGAGCATCTGACTGCGAATCTCAGCGCTCAGCAGAGGGGGCATAGCTCAGGGGTAGAGCATGTGACTGCGAATCTCAGCGCTCAGCAGAGGGGGCATAGCTCAGGGGTAGAGCATCTGACTGCGAATCTCAGTGCTCAGCAGAGGGGGCATAGCCCAGGGGTAGAGCATCTGACTGCGAATCTCAGAGCTCAGCAGAGGGGGCATAGCCCAGGGGTAGAGCATCTGACTGCGAATCTCAGCGCTCAGCAGAGGGGGCATAGCCCAGGGGTAGAGCATCTGACTGCGAATCTCAGCGCTCAGCAGAGGGGGCATAGCCCAGGGGTAGAGCATCTGACTGCGAATCTCAGTGCTCAGCAGAGGGGGCATAGCTCAGGGGTAGAGCATTTGACTCCGAATCTCAGTGCTCAGCAGAGGGGGCATAGCTCAGGGGTAGAGCATTTGACTCCGAATCTCAGTGCTCAACGACACTTAGAGCCTGCTTGCAGGTCTGGCCGGGCTGGGCTCAGCTGGCCAGGGTCTCAGGTCTGCTCCCTTCTCCCAGTTTCTTTTCTCATTCAGGGGCCAAGGTAGAGGGAGCAGTAGCTGCCTGGGTGAGTTCTCATGATGGGTGGAATGAGAATAACAGAGTGAGGGAAATACAGAAAGGTTTTTAACATCTCCACCCAGAGTTGACACGACCCCGTATCTTCCCACATTCCTCTGGCCAAAGTAGTTCTTGCGACCCAAAGTCAATGCAGGACATTTGACATCCATACAGCTGAGTGCTAAATGTGGGTAATGCCTCCCAGTCACTGTGAAAACTCCAAGTGCCACTTGGGTGCTAAATCACTCCCCCAGGTCTGTTGAGGACCCTTCTCAGTATCTAACAGGCATTCAGTGGATATCCAGGCCGCCAATGGATATTGGATATTTGCCAAACTGTCCTCCAGAACCCTTGTGAATACTTACTCAAGGGCCATGGGGGGCTATGGCATTAATTTAATGTCCTTAAAACATCAATTATTTCTTCCATGCAAAGGTACCTCACTTTAAATTTTTAATGTGTGGCTGAGAAAACTGTTTTCATAGAGTGACATTTTCTTTTAGGAATTCTCTATTCAAGTCTTTTGCTCATTTTTCCAATAAACTTTTCTTCCTCATTTGTAAGAACTCTCATCACAGGTAATGGATATTTTTCCAGCTTGCCTTTTAACTGTTTTAGTGATTCTTTTGACAGGCAGATTTTGCTAACATTACATAGCCTTCTCTTGCATGGCCCTCTGCATGGGCATTTTTATTAGTGACCTGCTGCACCAAATGGACATATGACACTGTATTTAACCATTCCATTTTATGGGCTATTTACATGGTTGCCGGGTTTTCCTCTCATAAATAACATTGTGATGAAGATCTTTGTACATAAGTCCTATAAGTGGAAATATATCCAAGGGTATTAAAAATTTTTAAATATATTTTGCCAAATTACTATGGACACCCTACTCTCCAGGCCCCACACTCCAGATCCTCACACACGAGCAGAACGCACTCCAGGTGCTGTTGATGAAGCTTTACTGGCCAGCCTTATTTAGCAGCAAGCAGGGTGAGCGTGGTTCTGGATGGATGAAGGGACATGGTCCAGAACACCCCCAGATACTCCTGCCTGCAGTGTTTGACTCATGACACCTTCTTGAGATGTAGGTCTCCCGTGAAATGGCACTGAGTCTGCCCTGACCCCTTCATCTAAAAGGGCCTCTGACTCCAGCTATTCCTTATCACATTACACTGGGTTTTTTTCCTGCAGAGAACTTACTTGTAGCCAGTATTACCTTATTAATTGACATGTTTAATTTCTGTCAGTAATTATCTTGTCTGGTTTGCTGACTGAAGTACCTCCAGGGCCAGGAACTATTGTCTGGCACAGAGAAGAGTGGTTCTCAGATTAGCTGCTCAGTGGAAATCCCTGTGAAGTTTTAAAAATCCACCTGCCCCCACCCCTACAAAAATAAATGTTTAGCCTTTAAATTACTTTACCAGAAAATGTTAAATATCATTGTCTACAGGAAATATAAAATGTAACAGACATTCTCAAGCATGTTTATTTATTGCCATGTAGCTGGATACTTGTCAAATCCTTCCTAAGGTAGCTAACAGAGTATGGTTGTGAAAATTATTTAGATGGTTGGAATTCTTTGAGATAAAAACTACAATTTGTTTGGGAAAATGCACTAGAAGAACTCATCCCCTGTGTGTGCATGTGCTGGGTTATATACAGAAACAGAGGGGGTTTAGGTTTGCTTGTAGCACCTGTGCTTCCATTTTTTACTATAGAATTGTGCTAACTATAGGAAGGTGTGTTATAAAATTTCAGTGCTTGAGAACAGATCATTGTACAGCTAAGAATTTTCAGGAAGAACCCGTTTAACTTAAAAACTTAGTTTCTTTATGGATCTTAAATTTTGTATGCCACTGTGATCTATAGAGAAACATAACAATTATGAAGTCACTGTTCACTACTGTGTTGCATACAAGAGTATATTCCAAGGACAAAAAAACCCAGTAGTCATGTCTGTCCCCAGACCAGTTAAATAAGACTCTCTAGGGGTAGACCCCAGGCATTGATAGCTTTTTAAACTCTTTAGGTGATCCCAGTATGCATCCAAGTTTGGCTAGAAGGAATTCAGTAAAATTCATTGGGGATGGATGGATGATGGCTGAATACGGGACACTGTGAATCAGAATTTGGAGTCCTGGTCCCAGCACTGCTTGCTACTAGCATGCTGTGTGACCTGTGTCATTCTAACTTTCTAAACACTTTCAGTTGCACTAGATGCCTTCAAAGGTTCCTTCCTGCTTCAAGACTTCAGGGTCACAGCAAGAGCCCAGGGTGGAAGGGTGAAACATGAGGACAGAATGATTGAGGCTTTATAGAACACTTATCTAGGATAAAGTTGATCCTAACAAGAGGCTCTTCACTATGGCACTCTTATACACAGGAACGTATTTGCAAGGTTCCCAAGAATCTTGCACTGAGAAGACCGTCGGGCAGCTCTGTACTGAATGTAGAGAGGAGAGACATTATGATCTCTAGTCCCCAAATAAACCACTGGGGAGACCAAATGTGTATATGGGAACCCTGAGCCAGGGGAAAGGGAGAAAGATGCATTTATCCAAAAGAGTCCTCACAAACCTCCTTTGACATTGTCTGTTCAAGGTCTCTAAGGCTGTGCAGGGGCTCTTCTCTCAAACATGGGCTGCTTGAGCTTTCCTGACTGGGCCACGGCTGTTTTGCTGGACTCTTAAAAAAAAAATCATGCTGTCAACTCAACTCTGCTACTGTCATCCTATATAGACAAACAGGACAGTTTCTCACTAGGAAAGTTAGCTGCTCGTGTTTACTTAAAACACTGCAAAGGTGGCTTGTGTGTGGCCCACCTGAGTCCTATTATTCTCCAGGCCCTATTCCCTGGGCTGCTTTTATACAGTTATTTAGGTTTGCCTGCTATGTGAGATTTTGCTACCTGTCCCTAGCCACCCGACGGTGGCCACAAACTATCACCCTCCATTTCCCCTCATCCTATACCATCTCGGGGAAGGTCAATTTTAAAATTACAAAAATAACACATTTGGGAGATTATGAGAGTGGGCACCTTAGAAACTGTTTCACTGGCATCACAGTGGTTGAAAGTGAGTTGTCACACAACTGAGGCAACAGAGTTCCCAACACAACACCTTAATTTGCATATTCAAATTTATCAAATTATTGGAGACTGTCGGGGAGGGATGGCAGTTTTGTTAGCAGTATTTTCTAAATACATTTAAGAAGGAAAAGGCCACTCTTAGGGTACTTCCAAACACTTCCCTACTCTGGTTTCAGAAACATCTGTTCTATCAAGATAAACTCCAGGAGTACAAAAGGCGCAGAGAATTTCTTCAAGGACATTTACTGAGTACCTTGTTTTTAAGATGCTAGGGATGCAGAGAGGAAACAAACACAAAACCTCCTTACTCTCATATTGCTCACAGCCTCACACTGCCCCCTCCCCACCCTCCCCAGGGAAGGATTGCCTCCATAGCAAAAGTTGTCACCTGCCACCTTTCTTCATCGTTTAAAAACAAAACAAAAAACTAGCTGATTAAGCCATTACGGAGTGACGGAGGTAGGTGGGGAGGAAGCCCGGGAGACAACTCTTTATGTAGCTTTCTTTCGTTCTCGGGGACAGACAAGGGGTGTCATGTAAATGATGTGGCAGCTCAGATGACGTCAACAGCAGAGTCGCTTTCTCGGAGATGACCTTTCCCCAAGGAAGAACTAGAAACTGGCAATGCCGGGGTGGGGGTGGGGGACATTATCAAAATGAAGTTTCACTGGGAACAAGATGCATGGGCTCGAACGCTGGGGAGACAGCGGGAGTGGAGGGTCCTTTCTCCCGGCCTCCGATCCCTGGCCTGGCTATCGAGAAATTTGCCCAAGTGCGCATGTATCAGGGTACACCGGATTCTGCTAGAACCGGGCCGGGGTCTGGAATCCCCAACTTATTCGTGTTCAGACTTCGAACCCAGAGCGAAGGGGCTTTCAAAGTCCGGCTCACGGAGAAAACAGAACCCACTTGGGACGTCTGATGCCCTTGAAAAGCAGAGAGGGCATCCAGAATGCAAAATTTCCCCTATATGAAGGAAAATTCCCTTCTATTAAGCACCTCCGAGAACGCAGAACTCCGGCGCGTAGCTCCGGCAGGACCTCCGCAGGAGCACCCGGAGGGACAGCTGCACCCGGGCCTCTGCTCTTCCAGACTGCGCCAGTGGGAGTCCTTCGCGCAGGCGCACTAGCGCCGCGCTCCCGCCCCAGCGCGCATGCTCGGTCAGGCCTCAGCGTTCCGGGCGGGAGGTGGCCGCGGCGGCTGCTGCAGCCGTGGTGGAACTTTCCGCTTTGCCTCCACCCTGGTAGCAGCTTCGCAGTCGGGAACAGCTTCCTCCGGACGCTTCACGGACTTCGCTGCCGTAGCACGTCAGTCCGACAGGATCATGGGGTTGCCGAAGGGTCCGGAGGGCCAGAGTCACCCGGAGGTAAGGACCCCCTTGTCCCTGACACGTCCGGGTTCCTGAAAGAGAGCCGATCTCGCGCGGCGGCGGGCAGAGGGGCCCGGGCGGCGTTTGGGGCGTCCCGCCCGCTTTCTCAGGTGTGTCCACCGCGCGGAGCACCGGCCCTGCCCGCTGGGTCCGCGCGGGTCCGCGCGGGTCCCCGCGGGTCCCCCTAACTTTAGGGGCTCGGGGGCTCCTAGGACAGAGGTGGCCTTGCCAGCCCAGTACCTGCTCCGACGCGGGCCCTGGCGCGGCGGGCCCGGGGTCCCGCCTCTCCAGTTCCCCGGGGCCAGGGTTCGCCTGCAGCTCCGGGGTATGCTGTGCCCAGGAGTCACGGGACTCGCGCCGGGACTGTCCGGCTCAGGCTGTGCAAAGGGCGGTAACCTTGTAGCGCCTGCCGCGGCCTCGCGGGGTCCCTCGGGGTCCGGGCGGCCAGCGCCACGAGCCCCGGTGTCTGGAGGGAATGCCGCCCTACGTTTGTCCCCACGCCGACCGAGGCGGTGGAGGAAGTTGGGGAGCCTTGCACACGCAGGTTGTGTCCGGGGTGGGGACGCGCTGTCCAGTGGTGCTGTGTGGCTGGGACCGAGCGCGGACGGAAACGTTGCAGCTTCTTCTCCAGAAGATAGCGGGTGCCTTTCCTTCCAGAGGTGTTTGTTGTTAAGCACCCACTGGGTTCTGAGGGACAGGATAAGCAGTGGTTTGCGGATTCCCATATAGGCTGGGAATAAGGGAAGGTGCATTTCCTTTTGGCTGCAAATATCACTCAGCTAGGTGGTTTGCATCTATCTTGATTTACTCATAAGCTTGTCTAGTTTACCGGATTCTTGTCAAAAATGGAATTCACACTGCATCTTTATCCTCCTCCTAAGGCTCTGAAGTAGACATTTGGCAGGGGGACTGATTCCTTGACGTGGTGAGTGGTCCCTTCACACTAAGCTGCCTATGGCCAATCTTGTTTCGCTATGCTCCCCAGCCCCAAGTCTCAGTTCTTTCCTCCCACAAGTATCCACTAATTGAGGGTATCACTGTTCTGTGCATAAAAGCTGGGGATAGAGTGATGGAGGGACAAACTTATTTGTCAGCGTGTTAGAATGCAAGTCCGTTTTGTTATTTCAAGAAAACCTAAGAAGTGTAATATTGTAAGAATCCTTATATTGGGCAGAACCTTACATGAAAGCTGCTTTAGGATGGAACAAGGTTTTGTGAAGGCTGCGCTCTGTAACAATACTTGATTTGATATTTTTTGCCTCTTCTTTACTATAGGTGCTCATAAAGATTTTGCTGGGCCTTTGCTGTAGATTCATCTCTGGCCTCCTATATTCTACCTTAAATCCCCCCAGTTCGGTTTCCACAGAATATCAGTGGGGATCTTTCTAAAATGATAAGCAACCTGCTCTTGTGTGTTCTGCTTAATCCTTCTCTGACTGCTAGGAAGGTAGATCTGACTTGTCGCTTTTCCCAAATCCTAAGATGATTCTTGGCAATTAGGAGGCAAGACAGGGTGAATATAATCAAATTACTTTCACTTAGTTCCCAAACCAGTATATATGAATATGGATAGTCATTAAACTGTCACTAGTCCAGTTAATTCCTTAAATGCAATTTTTTAGACCCTTTACTCTATGTATGTGAAAGCTAGAAACATAGCTAGACCTGGCTCTGCCTTCCAGCTTGTGTGAACTATAGTGTCGGGCAATTGAAAATTTAGTGTGCTGGTTTAAAAGCTCACAGCTATTTATGAGGATTTCAGTTTTTTAACAATTGGATGTATTACCCAGCCTGGAGGCTTTTTATACCCTGAGAAGAGAACATTTCCTTCATCCCATGTATATTATCTAGTGGCCCTTTTGCATTTTCTGTCCATGTTAATCTTCAAATGAATTTGGGGTCTTAGGAACATTCTCCAGCCAATGTTTTGTGCTAAAAAGTTATTTCATAGATTAGAGTCCACTTCTTCATTCTGACTGAGTGGACAAGAAGCATGGGCCATGCGTCTGCCATGGGGTGGCCAGCGAGTGCCCTTTAGGTACAAGCTGAGGTAGGAGTAATCCTCCCAAGATGTATTTTCTTGCTCTTGGAAGTGTTTTCTTGATAAATGATGAATGAACAAATGAAGGGTTCCTGTTCTACATCCCACTTAAAAAAAAATACTTGCATCATCCCATTTTTCTTTTCTGTTGTGTCTTTGTGAACCATGCTGCTCGGTCTTCTCTTTCCTTTGAGTCTCTCCACTTGTAGATGTTTCTCAACCATTCCAGATCTTTTGTGAAGAAAGAGGTGTGAATAATTAATACCACTTTATTTTTCTATTTCCACTAAGAACTGGTAAATGCTAGCCTTCAGAGTCTTCGATAGCCTGGACCAGAGTCATTTGAGAGAGAAGTGAAATGAGCAGTGGTTCAAGGCTGTCACCTCTACTGTCACCACTGCAAGAGATTGTCGGTCACTTCAATAATTCCATGTTCAACTATATATTAATATGCATGCTCCCTCTCCTGGTAATTTGCACTTCAAAGTAAACTTGAATTTCCATTATCTGTGTCATGACTATGAAAACAATCCATTTTGTTAATCCATGACTAGCTTAGTTCATGCACTTTATGTAACAATTGAGTGCATCATTCCATATTAAATTGTGTCCTTTGAGCCCACTGCTGTCCAGACAGAGGAGTAAATGTGAGTGAATAGTATATGGATTCTCTCCTGAACTAGCTAATAGCCCATTTGGAAAGACAGGTATGTACATTAACACCAGACATGTAACTCAGAAGAGGTCTATACTTTATGAATGACATGGACTATAAATAGAAGAGAAATGCAGAGGAATGACCATTTCAGGCTGTTTGTCAGTGTTGCATCAAATACGCTCTAAATTTGAAGATAATTCCTGGGTGGTTAGAGAATATCAGGAGAAGGGGATGGGGATAAACAGTGAAGAAATGGGAATGAGCAGTGCTTGAGGTTGGCCTTAACCATGTCTGGATTGTTTTGGAGGGAGGTGAAAATATGAATACCAAACCAAGACATTTGAAGTTGTTGTTCTAGACGGTGAATTATGATGAGCGTTGCCAGATGAACTAAAGAGGGATGAGGTGAATACTGTGATTTAGGAGACAAATTACCAGAAGGAAGATTGGGATATAATTGCAGTCATCCTGACATGAAGTGTAAATAAAAGGAGAGGATAAATGTGAGATGCATAGTAAAGAAAGATTTAACAGACAAGGCTAGGTGAGGGAGTAGTCAGAGGTGCGTACACAGTTGGAACCAGCTGTACCTTGGTGGTGATTTATACAGAGTAGTTTTTAAATATTCTGTAGTAATAGAAGAGAGGAAAGGTACAGTTCATAAAAGTAAATGAAGACAAAAGTACTAGAATATTTTATACAGATTTAAATTGTAGGTAAACACCTGGAAGTGAAAATAGGCTATAAATTAAAAAATTTAAATCAAATCCCTATTTAAAGATATTAGGTGAGTTTATTATTTTTAAGCCAATCTTATTAAGTGGCAATAATCACCCTTTAATATATCCAGCTTGAAAACCTTCCTTGCATTTTCCTTAGAGAGCAAAAGAGGAGTGCAGAGAGGGATATGTATTTGAATTTGCTACTTAGTTCTTGCCCCCCTTGGCAGCCACATCTGGGACCAAGATGAGTAAAATTTTAAAAAACAAACAAGCCACCTGGTCCTGTCTATAAATAGATTATAATAGAAACCTTGTTAAGGAAACCATGTGTTAGATAATGTGCTGTAATGTTCTTGCCTTGATAAACACCCTTTAGCACCTGGTGAATAGTCTGCGCTACCTGTGCGTGTCTTCTCCCCACACCTCTGATGGTTAACAGCTTGTTGAGGTCTGGGGTCCTGTTCTTCGTGACTCTGGCAGCACTGTGTCCCCATGCTCCTGCATGAACACAGTGATTTGGCTAATGTCACCTGCTCCTTGGCAATGAGATTGTGACTTTACGGGATATAACTGCTGTTTCTTTATTCAAGGTTGGTTTTACCAGCCTAACATTTACCTTTTGCCTCAGGTGGAAACAAGAGAAGATGAAGAACAAAATGTCAAGTTGGCCGAAATTCTGGAGCTCTTGGTTGCAGCTGGATATTTCAGGGCAAGAATTAAAGGCTTGTCACCTTTTGATAAGGTAAGAGGAAATCATTACACTGTGTTTTGGCAGGATGAGATGATTAACTATGGCAGAGGAATTCTCCCTAATTCAGATGCATTAGGAAAGTATTTAAATTCCCTATTAAAAGAAAACACTAATATATCTGTAGTTACACCTTAAATTCCTTTTCTGTGTATGAAGCTTTGGGAAATGCAAAGAAGCAAAAGAAATGTTTCTTCCTTTTAAGGAACTTAAAGTTTGGGTGGGGAGATAAAGCTTCTGTGAGATAAAATATAATCTGAGTTAATAAGGAACTATCCCAGGTCTGTGTGCTCACAGGCAATTGCCAAATGCTGAGTTTGGAGGAGGGAGAAGTCACTATGGAATGAAGTCTCTTACTTCAGCAGAACCTTTAACAATTATTATGCACAAGACATAGTAATAGGTGTTGAGGGCCCAGAGATAAGACCAAGGCCCTGTACTCAAAGAGCCTGACCTTTGCAGAATAAGAAAGAGGAGAGACAAAGCAACACATAGAATAAATAGCATGATGTAGTAAGTGCTGCAGTGAACTGTGCATGGAAATGAAGCATCCAGATCAGACAGAGCAGGCCAGGAAGGCTTCCTGGTGAAAGAAAGTGTTGAGTGCTCTAGTGAGCCACAGTCCTGGGTGCACATAACAGAGTCACTGTAGTTTGTTTTATAATACAGAGGTCCAGGCCTTAGCCATCGACGTTCTGGTTAGTCGGGTGTGGGCTGCGGCCTGGAATTTGTAGTTTCTTAGACATCTCACATGAGTTGAAAACATAGCCAAGGATGGGGTTCCCTGTCTTCTGTAATATCAAGCTGTGTTTGAAAAGGATTTTCTTTCAAAATCGATTTTTAGCCTTAGTCTTATTTGCATCTCAGAGAAATCCTGTTAGAAAAGCACAGCAGAAATTCTCATCTCCTTTAGGTAGATGAAAAAAAAAAGATGTATGGAAATTAAGTAATGAGCCACAAAATGCCAGCCTTGCTGCTCACATGTCTGGCCTATAAAACTCGTAATTCCTCTGGAATCTGGCACTTCCCTGAAACTGGATTAAGACTTCTCTTGACTGAGACTTGATGTGTGTCCTCTCCAGTATAAAGAGGATCGATAAGTGATATGTTCATTTAGTAATAAAAGTCAGTTTCTCAGCTACACTAGCCACATTTCCAGTGCAAACTACACGTGGCCAGTAGCAGATACAGAACATTTCTATCATTGCAAAAAGTTTTACTCAATCGTGCTATTTTAGGTGAATTATAGTTTATAAGAGTCAGAAGGACACATGACACACGTAACTCTCTCTCTAAAGATACATAATTTTATAAGTTCACTGAGTCTGTAAAAATGACTTACTTTTTTCTATCTTTTTCCACTCTTCACGTATGAGAAAGATAAATACTGTCTTTGTCTTGCAGGTAGTGGGAGGAATGACTTGGTGTATTACCACTTGCAACTTTGATGTAGACGTGGATTTGCTCTTTCAGGAAAACTCTACAATAGGCCAAAAAATGTAAGTTATCAGGGTTTTCCATGGAAGAGCCTATAGGGGAGAAGAGAGAATTC